>SNQJ01S0240697.1:0-13522 GCA_010110895.2 Picea sitchensis
TGTAGTAATGGACACTCAATTAGGTGATGGCCCCATTTTTTACATATCTCACAATATCCTCCTCTTGGTAATGGATTCAGTGCTCCCATTTCCAAGTACTGCGTGAATGTTGGTCATTCATCCCTGTGATGGCCTTCATTCCTACATTTGGTACACCATACTTGCTCATGTTTCTCCTTCCCTTTGTCATTTCTTCAATTTGAATCGTCAATGCATCCAACTGTGTCTAAAATTGTGCCATCCCTCAACTTTATCCTACAGGAGATGATTCCAATTTCATTGCAATATTCAGTTCCTCGATCTGTGACACAATTGTATGTTTAGCCAACAGCCTGTGAATGTGTGGTAGAAGCCATGCTATGAACCATTATGGATGTTGTTGATTGGGGATCTAGAAATTCAGTCTACCCATAAAATCCTTGAACCTCTGATCAAAGTCCCATACTGACTCCATTTTTACATGTTTAATCTCCTTCAGTTATGTGATGTATTGTGAACTCTAACTTTGGCTTATTGAAATCCTTCAGTGGCACTTTCCTTATCTTTTCAAAAGTTCTAGCCTACTTATAGGTATGGTACTCTACAACTTCATGTACTAGAACAATGCACAACCTCTAAATTTGGTTTCCAATTGTACAATCTTCACAATCTCATCCTAGACATTCTTCATGGCCCAAATTTTCTCGCAGACAAACAAGTGTTGTTACAGGTCCTCTGACCCAACTTCCTGGAACTTATGCAGTCTAAGGGTGTTTTCTACCCTTGCCATGTTGCTTTGTGAATTCCCTCTGGTTGGTGATTTTGGTTGACTCTGATTATGACTCTAAATCTGTGCATTATTTCCATTACTCTGATTTCTACTACTCTGTCCTCCCTGGCTAACTACAATGTCTTTTGACAAGTCTTCAACTATTATTTTTGAATGTGGTGAAGCACATGGGGTTGTGGATTTGACACAGGACCCTGTATGAGTATGAATTAACAGTTCTTCTACTACTGGAATGGACTGAAACTCCTATTTTTATCCTCCTATATATGGTATCTCCATGATTCATATTATTGCGTAAGGTTCTCTCCCCTCTGGCTCCTTGCGTGACTCTCCTTTCTCATCCCTGGTATTTTTCCTCTTGTACCTCCTTCCTCTGCACAACTCTCCAGACTCGTATTCTTCCTCTAGTATACCCTCTTTTTCATCCTCAGTCCCTCCTTTCCTTTTTCATCTCTTCCTTCATTCTCTCAAACTATTCTCTTTTCATCCCCTGATTCCCCTATGTGTGTGAGTCGCTTAGCAGTCGAATTCCATTATCATCACGTGATTTTCACACAATAGCATCTTTATCCACATACCTAATGATTTGAAGAACCTCCCGCTCGAACCTTTAAAAAAGTCTCTTTCTGCGACATTGTATAATTGAATACAATCTATTGTGAATTCTGTAACATAACCTCCTAGTATGCTATCCAACCAAAAATCAATTGCACGAGTAGTTGGGTTACTTACATAATTCAATTGTCTTAACAATTCAATGATCCAATTCCTTGGCACTATAACCATGTACCTTCCAGTTTTATCCACTAATCTTTCAGGCCACTCACTCAGAATAATTGGAAATTCACCAAAGAAAATTTCATGTAGATATGTATACACATACATTTTCATCCATTGCTTGTCACTCATCTGAGGGTTTTTGTTCTCCTGTCGAGCAAACTTTTGTTCCTTCCTTTCCAACGATTCTGAGATCTCCTTCTTAGTCAGCCTCCAAAACATCCCCTTGATCGTAAATTCCCAATCCCAACAACAGAATCATTTGTTGGCATTGTTCGATTTATTTGTGACCAAAAAAACCCACCAGACACCGACCCTTTCAGCATCACTTGTTTGCGCAGATGAAGTCTCACCCGAGGTATCTATTGGGATTGTGAGAACCACGCTTCTACGATAGTAAGGGAATGGGAGGTAATCATTTGATTCATTCTTCCTTATTATTTATGTGTGCATAACTCTATTCTCATTTAGTATTAACTTACTTAATGATTTAGATTCATATTATCAATATATTCCAGATTACTGCATAAACTCGTTATTGTCACAGTCATGATCATTGATCAAAGATTCAACATAAGATAAATCTAATCTACTATGAAACCATGCAAAAGTCATAATAAATCACATAAAATACACATGACACATGATTTAATGTGGTTCACCCAACTCTGGGATACGTCCACAACGACTGGCTTCTTTATTATTCTTCCATTAAGTGTTTCAGGCTTACGCACTACGCTTACAAACATGTATCATGTTCATCCTTACCTTATACTAGCCTAACCACTCTGAAGTGTAATCCTATATCTCTCTACATAACCCTTACATTCATATTTCATTTTCCAAGAAGAAAGCTTGGGAAATCTTGGTTGGTGCAGCTAGATACAAGAGCTAAGAGAAAAAATAATGAGATGGTTAAAGAATGTTCTATGGACATGAATGGGATGAGTACAAGTGTAGATTTGAATATCATACTTTTGGGATCATATGATTGTCTAATTGGTATGGATTGGTTGGAAAAGAATCATGTTATCCTAGACTATTATAACAAGGCATTTACTTGCTTGGATGAGGAAGGGAACTTGAGGACAATTCAGGGCATTCCAAGGACAGTAACTATCAAAGAAGTTTCAGCCTTGCAATTGAAGAAAATATTTAGGAAAGGATGTCAATTATTTGCAACTCATATGGAAGAGACACCTAAGAATAAAGTGAAAAATATTGAAGATTATGTTGTCCTAAAAGGGTTTGAAGATGTATTTAATGAGATACCATGTTTTCCACCAAATACAGATATAGATTTATCCATTAATTTGGTGCCTAGAGCAGCCCTAGTGTCCAAGAATCCTTATAGGATGAGTACACCATAACTGAAGGAATTGCAAATGAATCTTGTGGAGCTTTTGAAGAAAGAGTATATACACCCTAGTGTGTCACCTTGGGGTTCCCCAGTGCTATTTGTGAAAAATAAGGATGGAACCTTGAGGCTTTGCATTGATTTTTGGTAACTGAATAAGGTGATTGTAAAGAACAATCATCCTTTTCCTAGGATAGATGATATTTTTGATCAGTTGAAATATGCCAATGTATTCTCCAATATTGACCTCATATCAGGTTCTCACCAAGTGAGAATTAAATAAGAGGACATCAACAATACTACCTTCAGAATGAGGTATGGCCATTATGAATTCATAATGGTTCCATTTGGGTTCTCAAATTCACCAGTTGTCTTCATGTGTTTAAAGAATGGAATTTTCAGAGATTACTTAGATAAGTTTTTCATTGTATTTTTGGATGACATACTTATTTACTTTAAATATGAAGAAGATCATGAGAAACACTTGAGGATGGTGCTACAAGCATTGAGAGGACATCAACTATATGCTGATTTGAGCAAGTGCTCATTTTACTAAAGGAAGATACATTATTTGGGCCATATCATATCAAAAGAATGGATAGCAGTGGATACAGAAAAGATAAGTTCCATTAAGGGATGGATGGTACCAAAAAATGTCTCAGAGGTGAGATATTTCATGAGACTTACGAGGTACTACCAAAGATTTATTGAAGGATTTTCAAAGATTTCACACCCAATTACTTATTTTCAAAAGAAGGGTGTAATATTTGAATGGACCCCTAACTGTGAAATAAGTTTTCAACACTTGAAATATTTATTGACAAGTGCACCAATTTTGAAAATTGTTGATCCACATGAAGATTTTGTTTTATTCATTGATGCATGTGGGGAAGGGCTTGGTGGAGTCTTTAGTCAAAATGGGCATGTGATATGCTATGAGTCAAGGAAATCAAAATAGCATGAAAGGAACTATGCTACTCATAATTTAGAATTGGAAGCCATAGTGCATGCCTTGAATATGTGGAGGCATTATCTCGTGGGAAAGATATTTGAGTTAATAACATACCATAATGGTCTGAAATATTTGTTTGGATAGCCAATGCTGAATGATAGAAAAATCAAGTGGTTGGAATTCCTGAGTGAGTATGAATTTGATATAAATCATATCAAAGGTAAATAAAACAAGGTGGTTGATGCACTCAGTAGGAGGGTGCATGATATGTATTCTACAACCATTATCATGTACAAATACGATTTAAATGATAGAATTTTAGAGGCTGTAAAATCAAATCAACATTATATGGAGATAAAAGAAAAATTACAGCAAGGTAATTTGCAGCAGAAAATTGAAGACTATAAGTTGAGAGAGGATGATATCCTCATGTACAGGGGTATAGCTTATATTCCTAATTATCAAGAGCTGAAAATTTTGGTATTAAAATAAATGAATAATGTTCCTTATGTTGGGCACCCAGGTTACCAAAAGACAATTACAGTTGTCAAGAGACAATATCATTGGCCAGGTATGAAGAAAGATGTGGTTGAATGTATTGCTAGATGTCTAGAATGTCAAAAAGTCAAGGCTAAGAATAGGAATCCAGTTGGTTTTCTATAGCCATTACCCATTCCTGAGTGGAAATTGGAAGTTGTAACAATGAATTTCATCACTAAGATTCCCAGATCAACCAAGCAACATGATTTCATCATGGTGGTGGTGTATAACCTTACAAAGGTTGCCCATTTTATTCCAGTGAAGCTAACTCACAAGGAAGCCAACATTGCAGATACCTACATGAGAGAAATTGCTAGACTACATGGTGTGCCTAAGACAGTTGTGTCTAACAAAGATCCCAAGTTTACATCAAACTTTTGGAAAGTATTATTCAAAGGATTTGGGACAAATATGAACTTTAGCTCAAACTATCATCCAGAATCAGATGGGAAAACATAAAGGGTCAATCAAGTGAATGACTATATGTTAAGGATGTATGTGATGTATAAACCATCGAAATGGGAATATTATATTCACTTGGTGGAGTTTTCTTATAATAATGGGTATCAAGCATCTTTAAACATGATCCCATTTGAAGCAATTTATGGTAGAAAGTGCAACACACTAGTGAGTTGGGAAAACCCAATAGACAGAGCAATGGTTGGGACAGAGTTTCTCAAGGAAATAGAAGACAAAATGGTGAATATTAAGCAGAATTTAAAGGTTTCCCAAAATAGGAAAAAGGCTATGTAGATAAAGGAAGAACTCACAGAGAGTTTAAAGTGGGTGACCATGTGTTCTTGAAAGTGAAGGCCAAGAGAAGTTCCTTTAAATTTGGGAACTGCTCGAAGCTAGAAGTACATTATTGTGGTCCATTTGAAATCCTAGAGAGGACTGGTCTTGTTGCATACATTATCACACTATCTGCATCCATGTGAATTCATCATGTATTCCATGTATATTTTCTTAAAAAGTATGTACCTGATGCTAATCATATAATTGATTGGAATGTGATTCAGTTGGAGAAAGAGAGAGACTTCTGAGTGCAGTTGATGTGCATATTGGATAGGAAGTTCAAGAAGCTCTGAAATCAAGCCATAGGGCTAGTAATGCAACTTGGGAGCACGAAGATGTTATGTGGGAAGAGTACCTGCATATTTTTGAAGACCTTTCAATATTTTGATTGTACATGTGTATATAATGCACTAAGGATAGTGCATAAATAAGGGGGAGGGGAATGTAATACCCCTAGGTTGAACCCTAGTTGTAATCTACATATATGGTGTTGAGCGAGGATATTTTTGTCTACAGTTCCTTGTATATATGTCTTGAGGCCAAAGTGCATGTGTGGTTATTAGGTTGGAGAGCCTGGATGCTAAAAGGCTAGTGATCCTATCTTTATAAAATTTAATCACACTTGGATATTAATAAAATGCATCAATATTGTTGACCAATAAGACAAAAGAGTATGGGGGGATAAACTCCACTAGAAAATGGAAGGTGGGGGCTAATAATCTAAGAAGAGGGGATAAGCCAATGGGGATTAAGCCAAGGAAATATTATTATAATATTTCCTAAAGTCCAAGTTGTGGGATATGATTTTATCCTAAGTTCTTAAGAATGAGGAACATATCACTAAGTGGAGGCCATATAGTTCCTAGCTTGACAAGTGTCGAGTGAAAGGCATGAAAATATGTTTTTGGAAATTAGTTCATTTTCCTATCATTCCTTCATTATTCACTCATAGTGGTAATCCATACCTGGATTCCATCACCATACATGCACTTGGGGATTTGGAGTGGTGTTGACATCCCTACATATTTTCAACTTTTTAAGGCATCAAATAATAAATTATGTAGCTGCCTACCTGGGGTCATACGATTATTGTTTTTCATAAGCAATTTTTGAAACTGCGAATATGATGTTTCAGTTATTCCTAGTGTTTTTGTTTTCATGCTTCGTTCATGAATTAAAGCATGAATGAAGCATTAAAACCTATGATTGTATTACCGCTTTATCTAAAGTTTATGAAAGGTAGATGGCTCTACAGTTTTTGTTAATAAAGGTTTTTGTTTTTTGCTATGAAGCGCATCTTGTTCATTACTTTAAATTGACTCCTCAATTGTGAAGTGTGTTTTGAATTGTTATTTGAAACACCAAGGATCCATTAAATTTAAACCATGATATATAATTTTGTGGCTCTTGGTCATGCCTATCCTTTTCACTACACTTTCGTTCACAAAAAAATTCCTCTCCTAAACTTTAGAAACCAACTCCACCTTGTTGCGCAATGATAAAGTTTTAATGAACTTGGTCGTGGCTTGTACCCTGTGGGAGATGGTAGTCCGACAATGATAAGCCCA
Source organism: Picea sitchensis (assembly GCA_010110895.2). NCBI lineage: Eukaryota > Viridiplantae > Streptophyta > Pinopsida > Pinales > Pinaceae > Picea > Picea sitchensis. The sequence goes on from SNQJ01S0240697.1 coordinate 6,759, forward strand.
TCATTTCGAGATAAGTCTCGGGTTTCGAATGTACTCCTGGCATTCATTTCGAAAAAAACCTTTCATTTTGTATTGCAAAACCTCTGTTCATGCACGCTAGGGTATTGATGCGTTTTGGGCCTAAAATTTTGCTCTAGTCTTCTCCTAGCAACCTTCCATACTCACTGTGTTTTATTGTCTGCCTTTCGAATCCTCATGGCCCCGGTCATCAGGATTGAACCTAATGGCTTGCAAGCCCTGCTCCTGTGTGATGATGCAAGGGAGGATCTTAAGGGTCAAGGCTGGCTTGAATTTCTTGAGAAATTTCAGGGTTTTAACTTGCAAACCGCTCAGGAATTTTCCCTTTCTTTTGATGGCTATCGAGCCAAGGTAGGATACATTCAGGTCGAGGTCACAGAGGAATTTTTAGGTCAAGAAACAGGTCTTCCACTGAGTGGGAAGAAATGGTTTAAAAATTCCAAGGTCGAGGAGGTACCGTGGAGCTTGTTCTTCACCTCTAGGAAAATCAATTGTTGTGATAAAGGTATGCCTGTGTTCTTGTTGAAAACTCGGTGGCATGGTTTGCTAGCAATCCTGAGACAATTAGTGACATGTGAGGGTCCCTTTGGTCTTGTTTTCCTGTATCCCATACATTTGTTGATGAATTTCATCAGGTTTCAGTTAAATATTCTCTATTATCTATGGAGAAGCCTGTATAAAATGGCGAAAAGGTATAAGAGACAACGTTTAAATTCTAGCCTATTTCATCATGGTTTGATAAAGATATTGTTGGTTCATCAATTGAAGTTACAAAATGATGATTGGAATGCCTTCCTAGCCCGAAATGGTTTTGTTACATCCAATACTATAGAGGTTGATAAACCCATAATGGAAGAAACCATAGTCCCTGCCACTGATAAAGTGGTTCCTTCATCTACAGAAGCTTGTGTTACAGCCACCCTCAGTGAGCCTATACCCGACCAAAAATACGCTAAGCAGACAACCTTAGGATTGCATAGCCATGAACAACGTGCCTATCCTAATGCCTCTGCTAAGAACACAAATAGGCCTTCGTACAAACCGCCTAAAGGTGACATGGATATAGGGTTTAAAAATAAAAGGGTAGGTAGGTTAATCTCAAGAAAACTATGAAATAAACCAAACTCTCATGTGAGCTCAATCAAAATGATTGAGATCCATGAGAGCTCTGATTCAGAGATTGAGAGATTCTTATCCAAAGAAGACCCTCCTTGCCTCCAACTAGATCTCGACCAGGCTTATGATTTCGTAGATAATTTGTCACCCTGCCTGAAGAACAATCAAGGATTTCTAGGTATAAAGTTTGATAATAAACCCATAGGCAATAGTGGAGACTTTCTGGAACACGACCGTGGATATTCTCAAACAACTATCACAGATTCACGGTGTGAAATTTGTCTATTTTGGATCAATAAATATTATACAAACATACCCATTCTACAATCGCAAATCAAAACCCTCACTATTCAGGTCGACTCATTAACGGATGAAAATCATAGGCTAAATTCCATTGTTCAAAGGCAAGGCAAGCGTTTGAAAATGACTGGGAACATAATAGTAAAGAATGTTGATAGTGTAACAACAGTGGTTAATTCTGAGATCATGTGAATCAAATTGAGTTTTTAGTTAAAGGTAAAGATTTGTTTTTATCTTAAATTGTGTTTCTATTTTATTACTTTTTTGTTTATAGATTAAATTAGATTTTGTTGCTAAAATAAGACTAGCTACAAAATCAACAGATTTTGTAGCCAGTCTATTCTTATTCGAAATTTGGAAGATATTGGTTAAATTTATATATGAATTTCTTTATTTCATCCTTTTCTTTCAGGATATCTGGCAGTTTATGGTGACCAAATGATATGAAGAATTTTTGGGCTTATTAGCCATATCCTTGGCTCGTTTTTTTGTGTAAACAGGAAATTTTTTTTTATAGCTTTAAGAGATACAGTGTGATATGGAGTGGTTATATTGCCCTCTATTTTGTAATCAACAAATCATTTTGGAGATTTAATCTTATCCCACAAGATAAGACATTTAGCTTTTTTAAACTCTTTAAATTCTCGTAATTTTTGTAATTATGGCATCGTGGCCTGGGGTTGAAGGTGGACAATTTATTCACAAATTTGGACGGAACATATATTTACATTTCGGCTTTAGCTATCTGTAAATGTTATTTTCATTTATGGTTTGTTTATCTTGATAAATCAATAGTTGTTGATAGCTTTAGTCTTCACAATTTATTATGGCACTGGGATAATTTCTTTAAAATATCGTCCACATTTTAATGCTTCAGATATTGAAAAGAGTGATCATTCGTTCAACCCAAATGATAAGATTTTTCTTTAATTTTGTTGAATGATTAAAAGCATGATGTTACAATTAGATTTATCTTAAATGTAATTGTTTGCAATCACAAATATCACAGCTATTATTTGCATCTCATCGTTCTGTCATTAAAATTCAACAGTCAATATACTGTTTTTCATTTATTCCGAACAGTTTCAAGGTTCATTGCAGATTTATATCTTGGACAGGCTGGCTGGACATTCTATAATCATACAGATGTTTGGATGCATGCCTATTAACTCATTAATAGGTTAGTTTTTTTTTTTTTGTCATTTGTTTGTCTTCAAAACTCTAATATATGGTCTGGCTTTGACCGTTCACATACTTTTGTTTCATAGTATATTTTTCTATTTAATTTTAGATTAATAAAAAGAAAATAAAAAATATCTTATGTGTTTTCTTTTTCTGCTTTTGTTAAAGCAACCATCTTCACATTGATTTTTGTGAGTTTAGATTAAAATTTGCAACTTGTATATCATGCACATAAATAAGATAAGAAGATCTATTGTTTAACTACTATCTACAATAGTTATATATACTTATGTACATATATATATTAAGTGGTTACTTAATAGTTAGCTCTTTTATTTCTTATAGGACTTTTAGATTGGCCAACGGAGCCATTAAACCCGTCAAAACGAGTTATACCAAATGACTTGGGTTATTTAGACAACCTCGGACCGGACTCATTCTTCGAATTGACAGATGGTCACTTTCGCCCGTCAAAAAATGGCACTAGAAGGAGGGCCTAAACAAGATTGATNGGCACATGGAGGTCACAATACTCCTCCCCCAAACACCCGCTCCTTTGTAGTAACAAGAATTCGTTCTGACAACAACGTTACTTTTCAAACAACAACCACCTCAAATGAAAATCCATAGATTACCGCTGAGCCAGTAACACCAAACCCTCTAGGGTCCGACGTACAAGAAATTATTCGTCAATCAATTCTAAGGACACACGGTGCTTTGGCCTATATCAGACAACTAGGTCAGCCACGGAATCAACCTCTAGATTTCTCTGATATCAGAGAGCAACTTGAAGGCACTGGTCTTCTCCTAAATCCTACGGATCCAGATCACATCCTCACTCCTGTAGTCGAAGGATCTGGTATCCCACCCTCACCACCTCCTTCATCCCCTTTCTCTTCGATAGAAGGGTCATCCGACGAAAGTAGTTCTTCATCTCAGCCTCCAACACCACCTACGCCCATGGAAAATCCAAACAATCCTGCCAAGCCCTAGCTCGATCAAGATGTTGTGGCCATACCTGGACCCCAACATCCTTTGCCTAAACATCCGAAGAAATGGCTCCCTAAATTCGATCCATATTCTAAGCAAATCGTCAAGGATCACATAAAAAAATTCATGCTAGCCATTAGACTCTGAAACGTAGAACACGAAGATGTAGTATGTAGACTTTTTCCATATACATTTGAAGACAATGCCTCTACATGGTATTTTTCCCAACAACCCCACACCATTGTATCTTGGGATAAATTTGAGTCTTGTTTCCTCGAGAAATTCAGAGATGACAAATCTCCCGAAGTCTTAGTCATGGAACTCTCCATCTTAAATATGAACCCCAAGGAAAAAATAAAAGATTTTAATCAAAGGTTTCTCACATTAAATAATTGAATCCCCATTGATTCAATGCCTACTGAAAATCTTATCGTCGCATACTACACCAAATCCATACACCACAATATAGCAATTTGGGTAAAAAGGTCTAAGAAGGCAACGTTATTGGAAGCCTTCGAGGAGGTGAGCCAAATTGAGAAAGATATTCTAATCCTAAAGGATAATATCAGTAATGAGGTAGAGAGTACTCCATCTTCCAAGAAGAAAATAGAAATTATTCCTAGACCTCCCCAAACCAAAACTCAATCAGAGAGTTTAGATCTGGAAAGTTTACAAAAAGTCGTCCAGAAATTGTCAACTCAAGTCGTAGATTTAAGGAGATCAGCTGAAGAATCTTCTTCAAACAAAGAATCTTACAAACCCCCTTTTAGAAAACCTTTTCCCTCAAACCAGCCCAACTTAAATCTTGAAGGCCTTAACCTAGAAAGCCTACAATATGCTATATAGACAATCCTTGAAGCACATGATAACGTAGTTCCCCCTGAGATTTCTGAAGATGTGGTGGAACAAGAAACAGTGGAAGAGGATGAACCCTCTCCCAATATCTTCGGGCATTTTTCCGACAGTATCTTTCAAGCCAATTTTGAAACGATTCATCCTTACAATACCAGAAGAAAACCCAGAATAGACCCTCTTCTAAAGTTGGAACTAATGCGCCCCAAAAACAATTTAAGAAAACTGAAACTAAATAGAATTCAACAACCCCAAGTTTAAAATATGATTTGATTGAAGACATTAAGAAACTTAGAGCTAATATTTTTGTTTATGAATTGTTGAAATTTCATTTTTTTCTGCAAAAGATGCTTCAGAACATTGCAGAAAACAACAAAAACAACAATCTGAACAACAAGAAACTAGCATAAATTAGCCCTAAAACACCTCAAAAGGTCCCTGCTAAAACAACACTAGAACTCTCGGATAAAAGAGACCTTGCTGTAAAAAGTGTAACAAATGTAGATAAAATAATTCCAGGGACTGGTACTAAAAACCAACAAAGTTCTGTTGTTAATTATCGTAAAAATGTCCCACCTTTTTTGTTGACTTTTGAAATTTTTAATAAGAATCTACATAACTACATGGTAGATTCTGGCACATCATCAAATGTAATTCCTTAGTCGGTCTGCCAAAAAATCAATGTTGAAGTTCAACCTTCCAGTCTGAAAATTATTCAACTCGATCGAAACAACATTAAAGTGATAGGTGAATTAAAAAATGTCCTTATTAGGTTATCCTCTAATCCTAAAGTTCACCAGATTATTGATATCATTGTCGTTGACATCCCTGAAGTATATGGCTTATTTTTAAGCAGGGATTGGTTCGAATAGTTGCATGGCTACTTTGCGACATACTAGTCCCATTTGTGGCTGCTAGAGAATGGGAGGCCTAATAGAATCAAGATCAATAGTGAGCATTACCTCAAGCTTACCGTGATTGATTTAAATGACACTAATGAACCATTTACTGCTTTCGCTAATTCACCCGAAATGCAGGGAATGAACACCTTTTTCGGTAACTTCATGGCGAAAACTTCTATCATCACTAACCCGAAATAGCAGTCGGAACTCATGACATGCACACATCCGACATTTCTAACTAATGTGTCTAATACGGCTGATGAGGCTCACATATGGTCTCTCTACTTCGATGGATCCAAATCTAAAGAAGGAGCTGGTGCAGGATGTGTGCTCATTGACCCAGCAGGTAACAAAACTTTGATCGCTTGTCGATTAGAATTTGAATGCACAAACAACATAGATGAATATGAGGCACTTATGCAAGGACTCAGAAAGGCACTAGATTTGAAAATAAAGAATTTAATTGTATTCGGCGATTCATAAATTGTGGTCAGACAGGTAAGAAATTTCATTCATTGCCTATCACCACACCTGAAAAGTTATCAAGATGAGGTATGGAATCTAATCCACAAATTTTCCACATTTAACATTAAATCCATTCCAAGATTAAATAATTCTGAGGCAGACTTGTTAGCTAATGTTGCTTCCAAACTTTTTCCCACAGAAGTCCTTTCTCCGAACGCATTTTCGATTGAGTTGTTGTTCATACCATCAGTCCCAGACAACATAACTAATTGGAGAGTGTTTGATGATGATCAAGAGATCATCAGTTTCCTGCACATAGAAGACACTTTTCGAGGTGCAGTTATGGATGAAATCACCCATGACAAAGACCTCCGAAATTTTACGGTAATATCGGACCCAAGGTCTCCCAAAACGACATCAGATCTGGTAAATTATATCCCGAAATCTGTGGTAAGTTTAGAAAAGTTTTATGATTTGCATGACAAATTTAGAAAATCGGTAAATTGTAAAATGAATGGTTCTTCGTTGACCCATGAAAAGGTAAATCTGGGAACTAAAGATAATGCACAATGCATCAATTTGGGAACAAGATGTTCCGAGCAAGAGAAATCATCCTTTATAAAACTGTTCAAAGAATTTAAGGATGTCTTTTCTTGGACATATGATGATCTAAAAACTTTTGAACCTAACATTATACAACACATCATTCCCATGAAACCCCAGACTCAACATTTTCAACAGAAGTTAAGAAAGATGCACCCAAAACTTGAACCAACGATCAAGAAGGAACTAAACAAACTATTGAATGCAAAGATAATTTTACCAGTAAGGCACACACAGTGATCCAGATTATTTTCGGCACGAAATGAGAGCGGAGATATAATAAAGAAATGCATAGAGATATCGCGTATATCCAGTAATATAACAAAAATATATCAG
>SNQJ01S0240698.1:0-13522 GCA_010110895.2 Picea sitchensis
TTGGAGACCGTTGAAGAATTTTCAGAGATGCATATTGACCAAGACTCTGTCTCTGAAGAAAATCTTGATGGGGGTAATTTTATGAATAAGATTGTAGAGCGTGACATTGTGCAGCTTCCCAGCAATCATATTCCAAGGGGACTGGTTCCTTTGGAAATGATTTTTGATAGAAATGATGTGGCATTAAAAGGGGAGATCTCAGAAGATGACGCTGATATAATTTAGTGCAACATTGGCACTAAGAGTGAGTCCAAGTTGGTCAAATTGTCAAGAAGTCTGACAAAGGAGCAGAGGTCTGAATATGCTGGAATTTTGAGGGAATTTGCTAATGTTTTCGCCTAGACCTATGGAGATCTCAAAACATATGACACTTCTATCATCGAGCATAAAATCCCGTTGAAAAGGGAAGAAAAACCATTCAGGCAAAAGCTAAGACGGATCAATCCTATGTTGATTCCTATCATGGAGAGGGAAGTGAAGAAGTTGCTATAGGCCAAGATCATCGTACCACTGAGATATTCAGAATGGGTGGCCAACTTGGTACCAGTAAGGAAAAAGAATGGAGAAATCAGACTCTGTGTAGACTTCAGAAACCTGAACAGGAGCTCACGAAAGGATAACTACCCCTTACCAAATATGGAACATATACTGCAGAGGGTAACAGGAGCATCCAGGATGTCCATGATTGATGGTTTCTCTGGCTACAATCAAGTCTCTATTTTGCATGAGGACAGGGAAAAGATGGCATTTATCACTCCATGGGGCACATTCATGTATGCCAAGATGTTGTTTGGATTAATGAATGCAAGGGAAACATTTCAACGTGCCATGGACATAGCTTTCATTGGGGAAAAGGATAAATTTGTGGTCGACTATCTAGATGACATCATAGTATTTTCAAAATCTGATAAAGAACATTGTTGTCATCTCAGGAAGGTTTTCCTGAAATGCAGGAGTTTTGGCATTTCATTAAACCCCAAGAAATATTTGTTCGCCATGCAGGACGGAAAGTTACTAGGCTACATAGTATCAGCGAAAGGAGTCAGGATAGATCCTAGCAGAGTTGAGGCAATACAAGCCTTATCAATCCCGAGGTCCAGGAAGGAGGTCCAATCTTTCCTTGGTAAGACTAATTTTCTGAGAAGGTTTGTGCCTAACTTTGCTGAGGAGGTAAAACTTATAAAAACCATGTTAAGTAAAGGAAATGAAGTGAGGTGGACTTCTGAATCGCAAAATTCCTTTGAGAAAATAAAGAAGGCCCTAACTGAAGCCCCTGTGCTTATCGATCCTGATTACTCAAAGGATTTCCTTATTTTCTCCTTTGCCTCACCTGACACGGTGGCTGTTGTTTTATTATAGACAAACAAGGTTGGGCTAGAGCATCCTATTGCCTATTTTAGCCGAGAATTGAGGGATGTCGAAGTCAGGTATGACACTATGGAGAAGCAGGCCTATGCCCTGGTGAAGGCTCTCAAGGCATTTAGAGTCTATGTCCTGCAGTCAAAAATCATCGCTTATGTCCCCTCAGCTGTTGTTAAAGACATTCTTATTCAGCCTGACATAGACAGGAGGAGGAGTAAGTGGATAGCCAAGATTCTGGAGTTTGACCTGGAAATAAAGCCTACCAAATTGATCAAAGGTCAAGGTTTAGCCAAGTTGTTGGCTGAAGCCAATTTCCAATCTTTGGGGGTAATTTTCATCAACGAATGCTCATGAATTCAGCAGGGTTGACTGTCTGAAATAGACCCTCAAATAGAGCCCCCGTTGGCTCGATGTCCCTGGTATAAGGATGTCATATATTTTCTACAAGAGTTGCGGCCTCCAAACGGCCTGCAAAGAAACAAGGCAAAATCTTTGAAGCTCAAAGCAGTCAGATACTGCCTTATTGATCAAGTTCTATATTGGAAAGACCCCCTGGGGTTGCTTTTGAAATGTGTAGATCCGCAAGAGGCTAAAAGGATCATGGTTGAATTTCACGATAACCTATGTGGAGGGCATCATTTCTGGAAAACCACAGCCTACAAAATCCTCAGGTTTGGATACTACTGGCCCACCGTATTCACTGACGTCTGCAGAAGGGTCAAAGCTTGCATCAAATATCAAAGGTTTGTAGGAAAAAAAAAGATCAAGTCTTTGTCGTTAAAACCTGTGGTTGTTTCAGGACCCTTCCAGCAATGGGGCCTAGATTTCATTGGATAAATTCACCCCGCTTCCAATGGGCAGCACAAATGGATCCTGACTGCTACCGATTTCTTCACCAAGTGGATTGAATCTATCCCCACCAGGAGTGATTCTCACAAGGTAATCATTGGATTCCTAGAAGAACTCATCACAAGATTCGGCTGCCCAAGTAAGATTGTCATTGATAACGCAGCCTCTTTCAGGGCTGAGCCGTTAGCCAAGTTCTGTGAGCAATTAGGGATCAAACTGATTCACTCCACCCCATACTATCCCCAGGGAAAGGGTTTAGCAGAGTCCTCCAACAAAAGCCTGATAAGGATCATCAAAAGACTGTTGGAAGATAACAAGAAGGAATGGCATTCGAAATTGAAATTTTCTCTATGGGCCGATCGAGTGACCACGAAGATATCTATAGGCGTCTCTCCTTTCCAATTAGTCTATGGAGTAGAGGCTGCTTTTCCTTCTCATTTAGCCATTCCTGTAGCAAAATTCCTCCAGGATCATCAAGCGGAGCCTGATGACATGATCAGAAGAATTCATCAGCTAGTGGAAGTCCAGCAGGCCAGGGAGCAGGTAATGGGCAGAATTAAGGACCATCAGCAAAGGATCAAGCAGGTTTTTGATAAGAAGTCCAAGAAGGAAGAGTTTCAGGTAGGAGACCTGGTATTGAAATGGGATGCTCCTAAACAAGATAAAGGCAAGCACGAAAAATTCGAAGCCCTGTGGATCGGGCTTTTCAAAGTATCCAAAGTATTCTCAAATAACACCTATAGGGTACGGGATTTGAAGGATCAAGAAGTTTTCAATAGCCCTGTGAATGGGCATTNCCCATAGCCCAACAACAAGGCACTGGAGCTGCAAAATGAGTCCTTAGAGCATCACAGGGATGACTCTATCCCCCATGGAGCCTAATGTTAGTAACATTTATTTTCCTAGGCACAAGAGTATTCAGGTATGCAAGTTGCACGAGAAGCGCCTAAGCGCAGCACGGAAAAATCTCGCTTCAGGCTTCCAAGCAAGTAAGCGGGTGAAATTATATTGTCGACGATCCATATTCATCCATAAGAGTAGATCGACGGTTGGAAAGAAATCGCGGTTAGCGGAGTTGCGTCGAGATTAGCGCAATGGATAGTGCCCATATTGTGTGCAGGAAAGGATAGCAGCCATCCATCCAAAGGATGCATGGTGCGAGATCTAATCATGTCGGTGTTTCGTCATTCGGGAGTTCGAAGGGTGAGAGTTCCATGTCGTTCTACATCTTGAAACCCTGAACCCTGAAGCATTGAAAGAACCCAAAGTTGGGCCCGCAGTATCATGGAGCAGTCTCAGCCATCCATCCAAAGGGGACACCTGGTGCGCGATTAGGATCCTCACCTTTTCTCCCATCGTGACTATGATAAGCAAGGATCAGCTCCTTCCGATTCATGAACACCAAAAGTGCCTTTGAGAATAAACACAGGGTCACAGCCCGTGGTCACTTGGGAAATAAAAAGATTTGTGCAAAAGGGGCCAAAGGTGTCGAGTCTAGTCGTTGAAAGGATCATCGCGATCTCTAGGTGCCATCTAATTCGACCTCAATCCTGGTTTTCGCTTGGAGTAAATGAAGGTGAGAAGGGGTGGTTGAAACCTCTCCTCATTCATTAAGTGTAAGGTATGGAGGGTCTGGCAAGCTATCTGCTCAAGAGGGTCATGTGTACCAATTTTTTCCAAAAAATCCATGCCGAGTCCTCGACTATCCAGAGAGGTCTGCACACGCTAACTCGGAACTTAATGTCTTAGCTACTCCCCTTACAAGAGCCATGCGCAGTTAAGGTGGCATCTGACGAAGAACATCCGTCTAAATTTGGTTGAAGGGACACCAAGCCTTGGATGACTGAGAACACCTCTGTTAGGTGAATCTTTCTGAGTATATAGACTGAGTATTTGTATTTTGTAATCATCGATGGTTGAGCAAGGATCCCGGTTGTAAAGCTTTAATGAAGAACTATTATTCCTGGTTATGTGTGGACTTTTGAGACTTCTTCCCTTATGAATGTCAGTTTCTTTCACGTCTTCGTTTACACTGTATTAGAGCAACTTGGAATTGGAGGATCCAGTCGATTTGTGACTGTTATAGGATGATCTAGGTTGGATCACTGTAACAGTTGCATTGTTTCTAATCGGTCTCTGTGTTTTTCTTAGCGCTGAACGACTTGGAATTGGAGGATCCGGTCAAGTCTCCCCTTCAGTTTCTTGAAGCCCTGAACCAAGAGGATATTGTATTCAGATTTTTTCTTCTACAAGATACTGAAAGGTGACGTAGGCGTGCCACCCAGGGCACATCCTCTCACAGGACCTTCTCTTCTTACTCAGCCCGAAGAACTGAAAAGTTCTTCTAATTCCCTATCGGGAATTTTCCACACCCACAGCAACTCTCCAACTGACCTCCCTTAACGATTGGGAAATCAACGCTGCCCTCATTTCTTTGTGATCGGGGTTCCCGTTATCGGGACCTTGACACCAGTGATGTTCTGGTAACTTGGATCACCTATCCCCGATCTCCGATGTGCTCCTTTGTTGCCTTCGCCCCACCTGGCTAAGCCTTCAGTCCACACGATCACTCTCTATAAGACCGCAGCCTTATATCCCTTCTGTCGGGGTTTCTGACTTCAAATTCCCGTTAGCCCTCTAGGATAAGCTCCTGGGTCCACATGACCTCTCCTTATACGACCACAGCTATAACTCCCATCGAGGTTTCGAGCGTTCCAATGTCGAAATACACACGCCCTCAGCACTCGCGATCTCTCGAATCCCGATGCACCTTTTTCGCGATAGCCCTCCTGGCTATATGTCTTGGCCCATATGACCGTTAACCCATGACCACGGTATTATCCCCGTCGGGGCTACAGGGTTTCAAATGCTGCAAAACACTTACCCATGGGATTCTCTATTCTTCGTCAGGCTGACAGCTGGCCCCTCACGACGGCATTGTCCTCCTTTTCTGGTTTGCTGACAGCTGGCTCCCACTCATCGGGGTATCGCGTTTCACGATTTCAAAAGGTGTAAACACCATGTCCACAAGATTCCCGATATCCCGATGACCAAACACCGATGGAAGGCTTCCTTGTCGACCCTTTCCCGATGATGCCGATCTCTACCACGCATCCCTTCCATATGGACGGTCCCGATTCCTCCGGGATTTCAAGACTTTCGATGTCCCAACTTCCTTGTCCTCAGGAACTTCAATTTCCCGATGATTGCTATGCTGACTCTCCTTGGATCTCTGACACCTATTCCTCTGAACGGATGGCTCAGACTATGCTGGGGTTTTTGACTTGGATTTCCCCGATCTCTTGTCCACGGGAATGCCAATTTCTTGATGCACCTTGGTACCAATGGCACTCGATCTCCACCACGTGTCTCTGCTAATGGACAGTCCAGATCGCTCCGGTGTTTCGAGACTTGGAATGTCTCGATTCTCTTTCCCTCGAGAATCTCGATTTCCCAATGGCTAATATCCTGACTGCTAAGCCTCGTGCAGCTCCTATCCAATCTGACAGCTGACGGGATTTCTGCTCTAGATATGACAGCTCAAATCACTTCTTTCGCGCTCCTAGTCCAGAGGCTAAACTCATCGCAACTCCTCTCGATCCAATGACTTACGAGATTTCTGAGTGAGATCCGACGGCTGACGGTCTCCTCCTTCTGTAGGCTCCTCCTGAGCTCCTCCTGGATGTGGAAATCAACGCTCCAGATCTCTTCCCTCCGTCGATCCGACGGTTTTTGTGCTCTCCTAAGATTCTCAAATGCTCAGACCCCTCAGGGATTTTATCTTTCTTCTCCCATAGATGGAGAATGTTTATATGCCCTCCTGGATCCTTTTTCTCCAGCAACCTCTGGCTTAGCTTTCAGGGTGTTCAGTAACCCTGAGAAGGTTCCCTTAGCGGACCCTTCCTCTAACTTCAGAACTCAAAGAGTTATTTTATCCTCTGTATCTGTCTGCACGCTTACTCAATGCCCTCCTGGAAGAGTATCCTTCCACAGAACATTCAATAGTTCTGTATCCTTGTGCACCTATGCACTTGCTCGAAGCCCTCCTGGCAGATCTCTCAGAATCCTCAGTGATTTTGGTCCTTCCTTCGAACTCACCACAGAGTTCTTCCTTTGTGCACTCCTTGCACCCACTCAATGCCCACCTGGCAGAGCTTCATAGAACTCCTCAAATCTTCTGGCTTCTGTCTGAAATCACAACCGAGTTCCTCCAACAACACCTTATGCCTGTGCTCAATGGCCACTTGGCAGAGCCTTTACGGAATCCACAACAGAATTTTGTCTGCAACTGTGTCTCCTCTCACACAACCTTGCCTCCAAGGTATTCAACAACCTTGAGGTCTTCCTCTGAGTTGTTGACTCTAGCTTTTGTGCCGCAACACGTCTTTGTCTGACTCCGCAGAGTTCAGAAATGCATCCTCTGTGCACGGCTCTCAGAACCCGCAGCGTTCTGTCACACCCTCCTGGTGTGAAGCCTCAAAGACCTTCAACTCTGGAAATCAAACACACTCCTGCAAATGCCTAACATACATCTACAACATAGATAAGGAACACACACAGACATTCACATAACACAGAATTCACGCAGGAAAAACTGTTATGTTTATATTAAAATGGCAAATGCCTGTAATTACAATGTGTTCTCGAGCTCTCTCTGGCTCTTCTCAGACTCCTCCTCTCTCTCATCTAACTCAAAATGAGATCTGAAAATCTCTTTTACATGAGGGGGCTCTTAGAGTGCTTCCCTCCAAACCTACCTACCCTATTCAATTACATTGAATGGGTTGTCTAGTCCAAAATCGGATCTAGATCTCAGCCATTACACACATTAAATGCCTATCTTATCTACAGCTTGTGCAAAGGCTTGGCTTCTATGGCTCACCATCCTACAACATTTAATTACATTGAATTCAGATCTTAAATGAGGTTGCGCCCCTCTTTAGCTCGCAATTTGAATTCGTTGGCATGGATGGCTGACGTGGAGAGATGCTCCTGCATAAAACTTCTCAGCTGCAAAATCATGAGCTCCTGCTCATGCGCTTCCCCTCTAAGCGGTTGAAAATCCTCCTAGATCCCAAACAAATATCTGGAGCTTCCCATATGCTCCATTCTGTTGTTGTTGTTGCTTCTGCTGCGCCACTGTTGTTGCTTCTTTTCTGCCCAGCTTCTCCTCACTGGCAGTTTCTACTGATCGAATCATCAGCTCCATGATCTCTTCGATCACTGCATCAAGCTGCTCCAGTGGCTAGTTTTGTTCATGCAGTCTCCTCAGCTGCAAAAATTTTTGGCACATGAGAAGATCACCATGATCTCCCATGTCTCCTTCATCAGTTTCCAACTTCACCTGTTGGATGTGCATGCCCTGAGCTTTCACCCTCTCTTCCAGGGCTTCAACCTGCTCCCACAGATCAGAAAAAAAAATGTTGTCTACTTCTTCTTCCTCTTCTTATGCAACCTCCCATGTTGCAGTCTTTTCAATATCCTGGCTGAAAATATCGAGCCATTCCTCACAATGCTCGTCTTCCTCTTTGTCTTCTCCTTCGGCTGTCAGCTTCAACACTACAGCTTCCTCAACTTCTAGGCTGAAGTCATTGAGCCATTCCTCAGAATGCTCATTCCCCTTTCCTCCTTCTGCTGTCATCTTCAGTGCTACAACTTCTTCAGCTTCTTGGCTGAATATGTTGAGACATTCCTCAAAATGATCCTCTTCTTCTTCTGCTTGGGCAGCTTCCAAAGTTTGCTCCAATTCTTCTTGGACAATCTCAGCTGACTGTTCTTCTGTCGTTGTTGCATCTGCAACACCAATTTCTGCCTCCTCCTGGGAAAATGGTAGGAAGATTCCAATTCCCCCAATCATCAGAAGATCTCTCATATCTTCCTCCTCTATTAGTTTCTCCTGCTGACCTACTTCCATCCCTAGATTTATGAGGCCCTCAGACAGTCTCATCTACTCGGTCAGCTCCTCTAGCTGATCAAATTTTCCCTACTCATCTTTGCCCATCTGGCAATATAGGATGTCTCTGTTGCCCTCCTGGCAGACTATGAGATCAACTGCTCCCATCTTCATCAGCACTCCTTGCTAAATTGAACTCACCTTCGAGTCCATGAGTCTTTCAGACAGTCCCGCACTCTCATCTATGCCCACTTGGCAGTCTTCGAGATCCCGCAGCGACCTCTTATCATTGCCCAGATGGCAATGAAAAGTTTCCTGGCTATCCTCATGATAGCCCGTGAGATCTTTAGTTGATCTCAACTCGTTGCCCACCTGGCAATCTGGAATTTCTTCTTCTCTACCCTCCTGGCAGTGTTTGAGATCTTCAGGCGACCCCAATTCATCTTCTTTATCAAAAACATTGAGACCTCTCCCAGTCTCTGGCTCACAGTCATAAATCATCTTTTCCTCTATGGCCTTGAGGTTTTCAACATACCTCAACCATTCCTTTAATAGCCTACGTTGTCTTATGACAATCACCTGCTTGACTGGCCATTTTTCTTTTGCCTTCTCCATGGGCAATTCACGCATCCGTCTCCTCCTCCTATCCTGCCGCATTCGCAGTTCGAGCTTCTCTATGTCTGCTTTTAATTCATAGAGCTCTCTATCCCTTTCTTTATCCATTTCTGCAAGCTTTTATGCCTTGATTTTCTTTCTACGGCCTTCAGTAGCCATCTTATTGTGTCTATCTGCCTCCCTGACAAATCTACTGCTGTCACTCTGCATCTTGAGTGTGTCCAGCTTCATCTTACAGTCCTGTTGATTCTTTATGGTCTGCTGCCTACCTGCAAACAAGTCCTTGCATAGTCCTCCAGCGCTCTGTCTTCCTCTTGCCTCCTCTGTCTACAATATGCAAATAGAATCCCGCTCTGATACCACTTGATGCGTATAAGAGTATTCTCTTCCTCTTCCTACCTCTTCCTGCCTAAAATATACAAGCAAGGTTCAAGCTCTGATACCACTTGACGCAGGCGCGCCACCCAGGGCACGTCCGCTCATAGGACCTTCTCTTCTTACTTGGCCCGAAGAACTAAAAAGTTCAACTAATTCCCTCATGTCAATAACGTGTGTAGGATCACTAATATAATGTCTCAAAACAGATACAGGAAAAACATCGTGCATACAGCTCAAGGAATTAGGCAAGGCTAGTCGATAGGCCACGAGCCCCTTTCTTTCCATGATCTCACAAGGTCCCATGAACCTAGGAGAAAATTTTAGCTCCCTTTCCATAACTTGATCGAACTCTTATGCAGTTTAACCCGCAAGAAGACTCCATCACCAACCTTGTAACTACGGTAGACACGGTGCACATCGGCATAACTCTTCTGTCGATCCTACGCTTCTTTCATCCTTTGTCTTATTGTTTTCATTTTCTCTTCCATTTCTTGGATCGCTTATGGTCCCACCAAGACCCTATGCTCAAGTTGATCCCAACACAAAGGTGTCTGACATGGTCTACTATAAAGAAACTCGAAAGGCACGATCTTAAAGGTTCTTTGGTAACTGTTGTTATAAGAGAATTACACCAGTGGCAGAATTCTTCCCAACACTTTTGTTGGTCCATCACATACATGTGCAACATGTCCTCCAAGGTCTGGTTTGCTCGCTCGGTCTTCTCGTCAGTCTCCAGGTGATACGCAGTACTAAAGTTAATTTGGGTTCCCAAGGCCTCATGGAAACTCGTCCAAAATTGTCCAATAAACATCGATCCTCGATCAGATATAATTCTCTTATGCACGCCATGCAGCCTCACAATCTCACTGATGAAAAATCTAGCTATGTCCGGTGCCCGATATGTCGTATGCACGGGAAAATAAATGGGCACTCTTCGTCAGAGTGTCTACTACTACAAAAATCAAGTCATGTCTCCTTGTTGTCAGTGGCAATCCAACAGTAAAATCAATCGAAATAACCTCCCATTTTGATTCTGAAATAGTGTGTGGTTGTAGTAATCCTGTTGGGTGTCTAGGTTCATCCTTTACCTACAAACATTCTAGACATATGGCCACATAGTTGACTATGTTGGCCTTCATTCCCTTCCAAAATAATAAGGGTTTAAGGTCTACCCTCATCTTCGTGACTCCCGGGTGAGCCATGTATAGTGCTCTATGAGCCTTGCTTAGGTTCAATCTCCTCAACTCGTCCTTCGATGGTACGTAAATCCAATTTTTAAACCTCAATAAACCATCATCATCAAACGAAAATCCTTCAAATATTGGTACCGTCATTGTGTTTTGTCCGATAAAACCCTCGAACTCTTTGTACCAGTCATTGTCACGCTGTAAAGTTAGAATATTTTCACGTAGATTCATTTGAAGAGGCAACACCAAAAAGATGTGTGGTCTCCAACTCAATGCATCTGCCACTCAGTTCATTTTTCCTTTTATGTAAGTAATCTCGAAGTCGTACTCGCTAAGTAATTCTGACCAACGTAGTTGTCGCGCATTCCGGTCGTTTTGCATAAAGATGTGTTGTAGTCCACAGTGGTCAGTCTTTAGTTCAATTTTCATCCAACAAGGTAGTGTCTCCAAACCTTCAAGGCATATACGATGGATAACAACTCCAAATCGTGCATGGCATAGTTCTCCTTATGCCTTCTCGATTTCCTCGAGATGTAAGCGATCACTCAACCGTCTTGCATCAAGACTCTGCCTAAGCTTTCCTTGGATACGTCAGTGCATACCAAGAAGTCTGCGTCCATGTCAAGGACCTTCAATATCAGGGTCGTTGTCAACAGCTCCTTGAGCCTCCTAAAATATTTTGCTCATTTCTCGGTCCCAACAAACTTCTTTCTCTTCTTCTGCAATTACGTGATCGGATTTCTATCTTCAAAAATCCCTCGACGAACCGTTGATAGTATCTGGCCCAACCCATGAAGCTATGCACTTCCGGTACATTCGTCGGCACAGGCCATTCCATAATAGCCTCGACCTTTTTTGGATCCATGGCGATACCTTCGCCGAAGATGACATGCCCTAAGTTGTGAATTTTTTATTGATAAAATGAGCATTTGGACAACTTTCCATACAATTTGTGCTCTCGCAGACACTATAGCACCAAGCACAAGTGCTCGTCATGCTCCTCTATCATCCAAGAGTAAATCAAATATCGTCAATGAACACTTGGACGAACTTGTCCAAGTACTCACAGAATATCCCATTCATCAAACTCATAAATACCCATGGGACGTTTGTTAGTCCAAACGGTAAAACAATAAACTCATAATGTCCAAACCTCATCTTAAAGGTGGTCTTAGGGACATCATCCTCCTTGATCTGTAACTGGTGATACCCTGATTGCAAATCGATCTTTGAGAGCACCATCGCACCCTTCATCTGATCGAACAGATCATCAATCCTCAGTAACGAATATTGATTCTTGATCGTTGCCTTGTTCAACGGATGGTAGTCAAAGCAGAGCATCCATGACCCATCCTTCTTTCGTATGAAAATAACAGGCGCACCCCATGGTGACACACTTGGATGTATCAGTCCCATCTCCAACAATTCTTTCAGTTGCATTCTCAACTCTTGTAACTCCGGGGTCGACATTCGATAAGGCATTCTCACTATCGGTTCAGTCCCAAGTTTTAGGTCTATAGTAAACTCCAATTCCCTCTACGGGGGCATTCCAGGTAACTCCTCCAGAAAGACGTCTACAAACTCTCTCACCATAGGAAGGTGTTCTAGACCTTCTGCTAATCCCTTCTCATTTAACGCAAGGATCGCATAAAGATTTCACCCCTTCTGCATGCTCTTCCGTAGTTGCAAGGAAAATATGAACGTCAGGGAAACTCCCTGGTTCCAACCTACAATCATAAGTCCTTGTCCTTCATCATCGACCAGGCTCAATCGTTTTGTCTTACATTTGAGTATCGCCTCATGCGATTCCAACTAGTCCATACTGATCACGAAGTCATAATATTCGAAGATCGTTACGTACAGGTTGGCCCTGGTGAAAAACTCTCCCAGGTTAACGTACAGTTCGTAACCTTTCCTCCAACCCGTTGTTTGGATCCCGAAGCCATCTCTACAAAGCTAAACTCATCCTGTTCAACTGCCTTTGACCTAATTCTTTTTAGCACTACACCAGAAATGAAACTCTCAATAGCACCGGGATCTATCAAATACTAAGGGTCTGGTTAGTGGCAGTACGTGACGTCTCGAGTGCAGTCAACTGGTGCTCTGCCTGGCGATTATGCACCACTGCATGAATCCGCTGGACCTTTCCCAAATCTCCCATGGTAGTGCGTCTGACTGATCGATATGCTCTAGTCCTCTTCACTCGGTCATCGCGCTGGAAATGTGGCTCCCCACATTCCAACATACTTTCTTCGATCCAGTAATCCTGGTAACCGAAGTCGAAGCTTAATTCTAACACTAAGGCCAACACAAACTTTTTGACCGTAAGTTCTCAGTTATTTGGGTGCGGAGCATACTGAAGCAACTCCAAAACGGGCCTCGTACTCAGCCCTGTGCAGTTTCCTTGTCACAAGGCATCGAGCTCATGGATCTGACGCTCAACGAATTCCTCAGAATATACCTCTCCTGGAACCGTTCCTTGAACAAATCCCATGACACATCGTCGACGGCCATGTTCAAATGTGGCAGGAGTGTCTTCTTCCATAGAAGAGAGCTCCCCTTCAGTTGAAATACCACCCTATGGACCTTCAGTCTAGAGGTCTGTTGACGGGCGAAACTGACCGTCCGTCAACTGGGAGAGTGGAACTGGTCCGGGGTTGTCTAAATAACCTAAGCCGTTTGGAATGAACCACCCTGACGAGTTTAACGGCTCCGTTGGCCGCTCTAAGGTCTTCAATGAAAACCAAAGAGAGAATTGATCTGAGCTAAGCAATCTAACTAAACTAATAAACAAATCAAACTATAACTAAGTACAAAAAACTAACTAAAATAAAGGAAACTAGAAACTAATAAAACAAGGAAAGGAACTAATATACTAATCTAATTAAAACAAACTACTATATAAACTAAAACTAAATACAAATATTCTAACTATTATATATAAACTACTAATTAACTCTTGTAATAACTCAAATCAACTATCTAATTATCAGCTGCAAAATCGCTTATTCACAAATATACATTATAAACAACCTAAATATTTGATTAAAACCTGCAAAACTCAATTGATCACTGCCCTAAGACAGCAAGGTATATTTTTATTTTTTTTTGTATTTTATGAAAAAGAAATTAACTACTGAAATTAAACAATCTAATATAATTTACTGAAATAAAACAATCTAATATAAATTAAATTACAATTATATCTAAATTAAACTACTTAATGAAAACAGTAAAC
>SNQJ01S0240699.1:3103-13522 GCA_010110895.2 Picea sitchensis
CTAAAGTTTTTGACTTACTCTTGAGAAAGCAATTATATTTATCACCTTTTAAACCCTTTGTGGTAGTTGGTCCAAATAGATTAGTGTGCACAATTTCCAGTGGTCTTGTCGTTGAATATTCCTTTGATTTGAACCTGGTCTTTGTTTTCTTTCCTTGTTGACAATGCTTGCATAAAGTGTTGGTTGGTTTTGTGATCTGGGGCATTTCTATGACTGCTTCTCTTTTGTTGACTTTGACAAGGTTATCAAAATGTGTGTGACCCATTCTTTTGTGCCATAGTCAAATTTCATCTTCCTTTCCTAAACAACACTTTTCATTTCCAATTTCACTTAACACATATATGTTGCTTGAAGTTCTTGCAGCTGTAGCAATCAATTTTCCTGAACCTTCTTTTCTTATCTCGCACTTTTGTGAATCGAAAGTAACTTTATGACCTTAGTCACACATTTGACTCACACTTAGAAGATTATGTCTCATATCTTCTACTAATAGAACATTTTATGCCTTTGTATTCTTGTTCCCAATTCTGACTGTGTCTTTTCCAATGATTTTAGTTTAATCATCATTTCCAAAGGAGACCGTTCCATCTCTTTCCTTTCTTAATGTAAGAAACCTATCTCTATCACCTGTCATGTGTTTTGACCAGCCACTGTCAACATACCAACCACATTTCTTCTGCTTAGCTTGTAGAGTGAGTGTGCATTCTTCATTGCTATATTGATTATTCTCCATGTCCTTTTCTGATGTTCATGTATGTGACTGTTGTTATTATGTTGCAGTTCTCTAGGAGGGACTGTCATTCTACAATATTTTCCCACGTGTCTGAAGTTGTTACATTTGTAACATTCCACTTCAGTGCTCAAAGATTCAAACTTGTTGTAACTTTTTCTATGTGTTTCACTAGACCTTCTTGGATAACCCTTTTGTGTATGAATTTCAAAGTTGTTTATGTTCATGTTGTTATCTCTGCAATTCACAGCGTTATGTCCGAAATTATTACATGCATAACATAAACCAAAAAATATAGTTCGATACCTGGGAGTTGAAGATATTCTGAAAGGAGGTGCTCTTATGAATCATTCTTCTTCTTGAGGCCTATTTGTCTATTGTTGATTCTGAAATGTGAATATTCTCGGTGTAGGAGTGTCCCTGTAATCTTCCTTGTATATTTTCCTATCCCCTTTGATTGTTTCTGCATAGTTTTTTGGATATGTTTCTTGCTCTGTTGTTTTGGAGCTTGATCCCTTTTCTGTCTGATTGTATCCAAGTCCAGACCTGTCAAGATGAGATTTTTGACTGCTAATAATGTCATCCAAAACTTTTGAGCTATTCTACATATTTTTCTTTTGAATATCATTTCTTAATGTGACAATCTTTGCTTCCAAATTTCCAATGTTCCTGTCCTTTTCTTCTAGTTGTTCTTTGAGTGCTTCTTCAATTATTTTATCTTCTTCTATTCGAACCTTCAAATTTGTGATCATTTGTTCTAGTTCTTGAGTATCTTCTTTCTTGTCTAGTTCCACTTACAGTTTCTTCTTTTCTTCTTTTCTCTTCTGATAAGTTCTATGTCACACATCAATTATTCTCGGTAGTCAACTTCTACCTCTTCAATTTCTTCTTCGAATTCTTCATATTCTTCTTTGGAGTCTTCTTTATCAGAGTCTTCCATTGACATGAATAGAACTCTTCATGTCTCACTGTCACTGACTTCATCTTCATTTGATGATGAGATGTCTTCTTTGGTGCATAAGTTTTTCGTGAAAAATTTCTTTGTAGTTCTTTTGTCTTTATATGTTTGTTTGTCTTTTGAGTAACCTTCATCATTTATCTTTTTCTTATGAGAACATTTGTTAGCAAAATGACCAATACCATCACAATTAAAACAAATTAAATGAAGCTTACCTCTATACCTACCGTCAGTTCCCTTGTTCAGTATTTTGATGAAGTTGGCCACTTCTTCATCATCTTCCGAGACGTCACTGTTGCTTCTATGTTCTTGTTGTTTTTCCTTTTTCTTTGATATTTTGGATGATTTGAAGGCTGCTTCTTTTAGATCTGGATTTTCTTGTTCAATTCTCATTTCATATGTTGTGAAGATTCCATGCAGTTCGTCCATTGATCTGGATTTTATGAGCAGAACGAAATGACTATAGATTATTAACAGGTGCTTAACACAAAATAACAGAGATACATTAAAACTGGTTTTCTATTCAATAACGAAATAAGATGAAATTGTAAAATGAAACGGAAACAAGCTTGTTGGAATGGTGACAGCTTATCTCTGAGAAGAGATGTGACGATCGCGATCATTCGGAAGAAGATGATTACAATGAGGCTCTAAAGGCCTTCTTACAATAAGCAGGAATGCAAAAAACCCTAGACATCCAAAAACCTAACCCTAGGGGATGAAGCACCAAAAGTCATGTGGGCCTCATTTGGGTAAGTTAGTACATTAACTTCCGGGGGTCGTAACTTTTGCATGCGATCTCCATTTTAGGCATATGATAGCCCATTGGAAAGGTATCATCAAGGAGATTCATTGTAGGCACAATATCAAAGGAACTTCCATATTGCAAACCTATTTCCCCAAAAAACATCGTTTAGAGCCTCAAAATGGCTCCGAAAGTGAAAATTGCTAAAAATAGTAAATTACCAAAATTGTCAGAAAATTGATTTGAGCTAGTTGGAAAAGGTGGGTGGCCACCGATATCCACCCAGATCAATCCTCCCTCCTTAGGAAGAAATGGTCTCCATTGCGTTGAGGTCCCCCATCAGATGAGGACATTTCTGTTGAATTTGACTCCGGGTGAGCCACTTGCCTTGGTGCAAAAGTTGCCCTTCTTTAATGACTCGATAAAGATGGATCATTTGTTGTCGAGTACCCTTGATCTATGTGTACACAATATGATCATTGGATTCCTATTGTATGTAGTCAGGGTTAATCTATGTTGGTGTCAATTGTTCTGCTACTTCTGAGGTGTCCAATAATGGTGGGAAATAAGGGCGAAGGAGATCCAAGTTGAACACTAGGTGCAGGCCAAGAATAGGAGGAATGTTGAGCTCAAAATCATTATCCCCCATGGCCTTGGTGATGGTGTACAACCCATAACGGAGTGGGAGAAGCTTCTAATGGGGTCCTTTAAGGCATTCTTTCTGCAAGTGTGACCAAACTTTGTCGTCCACCTGAAAATTATGTGGCACCCGATGTTGATCATGGCGTTGTTTGTAATTGTCATTGGAGTTCTGTAGGATATCCTGAACCTGTTGGTGGATGTGCTAGATCTGCTCAATGAACCGGGTGTCTTTGTCATCTTCAATTGGAGCAGGAGATGAGTCGATTGAGGTGACTGGAAGGAGAAGTGAAACATCTATGGGACCCAATGGTTGGAATCCCAACCCCATCTCAAAGGGGTTGTGGTCGGTTGAGCTATGCAGGGCTCGGTTGTAGATATGTTCGAAATAGGGAAGGCTCTCATCTCATGTGCGAGGGTGCTTTGAATTATACATGCGAAGGATATGCACAATCATTCGATTTACGACCTCAGTTTGGCCATCTGTCTAGCGGTGGAAGGTCATGGATTTGGTGAGCTTAGTGTCCAGCAGTGACCAAAGGCTCGACCAGAATGTGCTAAGAAATTGACTGTCCCAATCTGAGACAATGGTTTGTGGGATTCCAAAATGTACCCAGACTCGTTCAAAGAAGAGCTTGGCAGTGGCCTCTGCTATGATTCTCTTCTTGCAGGCAACCAAAATCATCATCTTAGAAAAGCTATCAACCACCACAAAAACACAGTCATTTCCCCGCTTGGTGGATGGGAGGCCCAACATGTAGTCCATTGAGATGCATTCCCATGGCCTATCAGGAGTAGGAAGAGGGGTGTATAGGCCATGTTTCTTAGTGGTCGGTTTAGCAATAGTACAGGTAGTGTAGGACCTGATATACTTGCTGACCTCCTGTCAAAGTTTCAGCAAGTAGAAATGTTTTTGTAGCATCACCACTGTCTTTTCAATGCCAAAGTGTCCTGCCACCCGACTGTAGTGGGCTTCCCAGATAAACTTCACTCGCTTTCTTGATGGAACATAGATATGGCCCAGATGACACAACAACCCATCCTGAAGATGGAAATTATCGACAACTCTGTTTGCACCCAACATTTGGTAGGTGGTGGCAAAGTCTGGGTCTGTCTCATAGAATTGGGGCCATCCAGAGGTCTCATGGCCGCAAGAGTCTAGCACCGTGGTGAGTGTTGTGACTAGTGGTCTACTGAGGCAATCAACGACATGATTGGTGCTTCATGTTTTATACTTGATGTTGAGGTGGAATTGTTGCAAGTATGTGGACCACTTTTGATGGCATTCATTCTACAATTTTCCTTGTGTTTGCATGAACTGTAGTGGCTTATGATCAGTGTGGATGACTGTCTCATTCCCAAGAATGTAATGTCTCCACTGGCAGCAATATTGCACAATGGAGTACATTTCTTTGTCATAAGTAGGGTACTTACGGACAACATCTGATAGTGTCTCACTATGATAGGTCATGGGGTGGTCGTGCTGAGTGAGAAAGGCACCCACAACATAGTCTTAAGCATCTGTCTCGATCTCAAAGGGTTGTTGCAGGTCTGGTAGTGAAAGTACTGGGGTTGAGCACAAATGTTTCTTCAAATCATCAAACGCTTGTTGTTGGGACCGGCCCCACGCAAATTTTTCCTTACCACCACCCCTGTTTATTTGGCTAAGGGCCCATGCAATATGGGAGAATCCCAACATGAACCTGTGGTAGAAATTGGCAAGGCCCAAGAAGCTCTGAAGCTCAGTGAGTGTGGTTGGGGCTGGCCAGTCACGGATGACTTGGATATTGGTTGGATCCACATGTACGCCATGCTGATCAACGATGTAGCCCAAGTAATGGACCATGTCCATGTCGAAGGAGAATTTTTCGAAGTTGGCATATAGCTTGTGTTGCCGCAAGGTGTGCAGAACCTATGAATATGTTGCAAGTGTTCAGCCCAAGTTTTGTTATAAATGAGAATGTCATCCAAGTATATGGTCGCAGGATATCATCCATCATCCTCATGAAAGTGGTTGGAGCATTTGTCAAACCAAAGGGCGTGACCAACCATTCAAAAAGGCCTTCCTTTGACTTAAAGGTGGTCTTCCATACATATGTTTGCTCTATTGGGACCTGGTGGTAGCCAAACTTCAGATCAATCTTACTGAAATATTTGACCCCCATGAGTTGATCAAGGAGGTCATCGATTCGGGGAATTGGGTACTGATTTCTAACTATGATTTTATTCAGATCCAGGTAATCAATGCAAAGTCTCTAGGTTCCATATTTCTTTTGTATGAGCATGATTGGGCTTCCTCAAGGTGATGAGTTGGGATGGATGTGCCCCTTGTGGAGCAGTTATTGGATCTATTGCTTGGTCTCCTCATTCTCTAACAGAGATCGACTATAGACTGGCCCATTGGGCAGCAGTGTGTCGGGGGTCAGATCGATGAGATGCTTGACCTGGCAGTGCAGAGGTACCCCGGTAGGTGAGGAGAAGATATCTGAGTATTCTTCCACGACCTTATCTAATTTTGTTTGTCGTTGCAAAGACCCTAGATGTGGCTGTGATCTTTCACTTATTATGAGAGCGAATCACAAAGAAGACAAACTTCCCTATCTAAGAGATGACCTTCCTGCATTGCTCAGTAGAGATCAAGGAAATAACACTAGGTGGAATTGCCTTGGGTATCTAGTACAATTTCCAGTTCAAAGTAATAATAACACTATGAGGCCTAGAATCATATACAACATGATGTTTCCATAAATAAGGTTGGCCCAAAAGAACATCACAAACTTCGAGAGGAGCAACATCACACAATACCTTGTCTTTGAATGGCTTGATGTCGTACGACAATGGGCACTGTTGGCTGATGCGAAGAGGTCGCTTCTTTGGCGGAGCCATTCAATGGTGTAGGGTTGTGGGTGCGGCGTTGTCGGCAGGGCTAGCCGCTTGATGACCTCTGTTGAGATGAGGTTCTTCTAGCTACCACTATCAACAATGAAGTGCAGTGCGGTGACTTTTACCCACATTTGTGAATGGAAGAGGCACTCTCCTTCTTCTGGCTCGTCTGGTTCACCAAGCTAGAGCTTGGTGGTAGCAATAGTGGCACTGGGTTCTGTGTCAATGATCTGTCTTCCCCTTTCTATTTCTGGCTCAGAGTCAGAATCTGCATCTGATTCAGAGGATTTCAAATCGGCCACCAGCGACTGCTTTGAGCAGAAGTCAACAGTGTTATTCCAAGGTCTCTTATGGAAGTCGCACCACTTCCTAGTATCTTTCTTTGCCTTTCCGGTGTCCTTCTTTGCTTGTGGCTTGGACCGGTTGTCCCAATACTGTCCATCTTTTCTTTGTCCTTTGTTCTGTGGTTTGGGGCTACCCTTTCTTGGCTTTTGTTGTGAGGGGTTCCCAGACCCAAATTGTCACGTCTTTTGTTTGAGCTTCTGCTCGATTTTAACGACATATCGGTAGGTTGTTCCCAAGGATGAGATGTCCAGAAATTCCATTTAGGTCAGGATGTATCTATGCAGAGAACCATGATACTTGAGCACCAGATGTCTCTCTAAATATTTGATATCCATCTTGGTGCACAAGGTATGGAAGATATTTGTGAAATCCGGCACTGCTTGGTCTCTTTCTTTCCGCAGTGTGGTCCATTTGGTATACAAGTCAACATAACTCTCGATAGGGTAGTATTGTTCTTTAATAGCATGCTCGAAGGATTCCCAGGTGGTCGTGACTATAAATAATGAGGGTTCCTCTGTTTCCTTTTTCTCACAGAAAGTTTCCCACCAATCTTTGACACGGGGAACGACTTTGACGAGCACAAAAGTAATCTTTTCTTTATTTGAAAAGTTATGGACATAAAATTGCCCTTCTAGTAGATTCAACCACTTGTCTACAACATCTATGTCTACCTGACCTTCAAATATAGGAATATTGAAGTTTATTTTTACCTTGAAGGGGGCGGAGCCTCCACGCGAAGAAGATGTGTCACATGTTGGTAGCCACCGAAGGATTTTCACGAAACTATCCATCATCTCGTTCCTCTATTGCGTGAGGGCTTACTCAATCAACAGTTTGAAAGGATCTCTTGTCCCATCATATTTCTTTTCTCCTGCCATGAGAGCTCTCTTGGATGTGTGAGAGATTTTTTCCTCAAGAGAAACAAGCTCGAGACCCAACTCTTTGTACTCCGACCTCATTGGGGACATCCATTAAGACGACCAGGAGAAGACCACTCTGATACCATTGATCCAGATTTTATGAGCAGAACGAAATGACTACAGATTATTAATAGGTTTTTAACACAAAATAATAGAGATACAGTAAAATTGGTATTCTATTCAATAACGAAATAAGCCGAAATTGTAAAATGCAGCTGAAACAAGCTTGCTGGAATGGTGGCAACTTATCTTTGAGAAGAGATTTGATGATCGTGCTCATTCACAATAAGATGATTACAATGAGCCTCTAAAGGCCTTTTTACAATAAGAAAGAATGCCAAAGACCCTAGACATCCAAAAACCTAACCCTAGGAGATGAAGCGTCAAAAGTCATGTGGGCCTCGTTTGGGTAAGTTAGTACAACAACTTCTCGGGGTTGTAACTTTTGCATACGATCTCCATTTTAGGCATATAATAGCCCATTGGTAATTTATCGTCGAGCAGATTAATTTTAGGCACAATAGTGAAGGAACTTCCATATTTCAAACCTGTTTCCCCAAAAAAAACATCGTTTAGTGCCTCAAAATGGCTCCGGAAGTTAAAACTACTAAAAATAGTAAATTACCAAAATTGCCATAAAGCTATTTTGGGCCAGTTGGAAAAGGTGGGTGGTCATTGATGTCCACTTGGATCATCCATGCTTATTGTGTTTAGATCTGATCTTTCTTCCAGTGCTGACATCTTAGGGTCAAATCTCAAAGGAAGAGATCTTAGTACCTTTTGAACAATTACAAATTCTTCAATTTCTTCTCCCAATCCTATGATTGCATTCACTGTTTCATCGACTCATAAGAAGTAGGCTGAGATATTCTCATATACCTTCATCTTTAGCTGTTTGAACTGACCTCTGTAAGTTTGAAGCTTTACCGCTTTGACTTTTGAATCTCCTTCATAAATATTTTGAAGCTTGTCCCAAATCTCTTTAGCGGATTTACAATGTGCAACTTGGTGAATATTGTTTCAGTAAGAACATTCAAAAGTGCATTTGTGGCTTTGGAATTATTCTGACCGAGTTTCACTTCTTTTTCATTTGTTGGTGGAATTGTTGGTGCTATGTATCCATCTACAATTGATTGCCAAATTTCAAATTCATGTGCCTATATATATGTCTTCATCATTATGCTCCAAAAAACATACGTTTGTCCATCAAACTGTGGTATTCCATTTTTATACAAGTTGTTGCTCTCCATGATCTACCTTTCAGTGGTTAAACTGATTTCTGAAGGAACTGACTCTGATACAAATTGTTGGATTACTGAGAGGGCGGGGGTGAATCAGTAATAGAGAAATTATAATCATTTTTAACCAAATAATCCAAGTGTTATATCAATGTAGAATTATCATCCAATAATGAGTAATGGACAAATGAATGATCATACACATACATAGTACACTAGTGTTTTATGTGGAAACCCAAAGCAGGAGAAAACCACAGAATGTTTTTTCTTATATGTCTTTAAGAATTACATTCATTGGAAGCAACAAATTCCTATGTTTTCCATTTGTAACTGGAAGGAGGCTCCAACCCCCTAGTTTCTCAGGATACAACCTGAGGGAAGCTCCAACTCCCCAATTCTCTGGCTACAACCAGAAGGAGGCTACAACCCCTTATTTCTCCTGCTACAATCGGAAGGTGGCTACAACCACCTGTCCTTGTCCCGTCCAACCACCCTGAAGTAGAAGTAGAATGATGAAACCATTGTCACACTATCACTGTGAGATATACCACTATAAACATGTACCAATAAACCTAAATCATGCATCAACCATGGATCAACTTGTACCTCAACCTGTAATCAACCTGTACCATAAACAAGTGCATCAACCATGCAACAACCTGTACCAAACAACCTGTACCATAAACAAGTGCATCCAACCATGTACCAAGTATGTACCAATCATGTATCAACTACTCATCAACTATGACTCATCAATATGTACCAACATAATCAACTATATACCTCATGTATGTGCCAACTCATCAACTACTTGTCTCAACCATGTACCCAACATGTACCTTAACCAAAAGCCCTCATCAATTTCATCATCCAAATATGATTTGTAACTCTGTAATAGAACTGGAGTATATGATCACATACCTACAAACCTTCCTTAACTTTAACAACAAGAGACTAGCATTTTCATCAAACTTTTCCTTAGTCTCACATGACTAGTTTTGGATTAGTCAACAACTCTAACTTGAAATAATCATAACTTTGTGCCTGTAATGAATAAAGATCTGAAACTTCTACACAATGTTCTTCAGTGTTTTTTGTGCAATTCCTCCAGGTTTTACTACTTGGAACCTCTCATAAAAGGAGTTATAGAAAAAATGGCATACCTTGTTGAGTTCCGGCTTATTCTAGAGAGTGACCTTGTAGAGCGTGCCCCGCACGGAATATTTGTTAAATCGATCAGAAAGTGTTACACGGGGTACTAAAGACTGTACTCTAACCAACACGTTTGGTCTTACTAAATTTTTATCTGTTATGAAAAAGTTATGATGTTTTTACCAGAAACACCTGTTTTAGACTAGTTTCAGGACTAGCCACAAACTCTATTTTCCACAGAGTGTAACTCCAAAAATACAACGACCGACAAGATGAATTTTTTACCACAGATACTTGGATATGTTTCCTCAATGACATAGCAATTTCACGGTCTGAATCATTCTATAAAAACACGTTATTACAAAAATGGTGAGATGACCTGTAAATAACATACCTTAGAAAGGATCATCAAAAGAATTTATCCTTCCTTGAATTCTGGCCTTCTTTTCTTCACCTTCCCTAAAAAATTCAGCTTAGATATCCTTTGGTTACCTCAGACACCTATATATATTCAATATGCTCAACTGTGTTCTAAAATGAGAGAGCCTTGCCTCTTATTTATACTCTCCAAGTAGCTTCCTTAAAAACATCTTCTAGGTCATTTTTCCCACATTCCTTATTTTAGGGTTAACCCACTTCTAATTTCTCCATTAACTTTATTATTTAAATAATTTATTTTTATTAAATTTGAATTATATTACACTCATCACTTCACTTTATTATTTACCTTCTAAAATATCTTAAACCACTTTGACTACTTTGACCTTTTGGGGCTTCAAGCCAACATATGAGGGTCCTCCAACTTCGTA
>SNQJ01S0240701.1:0-13522 GCA_010110895.2 Picea sitchensis
AGAGAGAGAGAGAGAGAGAGAGGTATTGGGGTTACTCTAAAAGTGTTTTCACCTTGCTAGGACAACACTAGGTCTCCCATCTCTTTGGTGATGCTTCATGGACATATGGATGGCTCAATTTGGGTGGATGCTTGAACTTGGTTAGAGTGTTAACATAGTTCCCTTACCTAGGAGTTCGTTACCTTGATTGACATGATGATTAACCCATTGGGGACACACAATGGGGTATTTAGTTGTTAGATTAGGGGAGATACCTCCCTAAGAGAAGTTCTAGTCACTTGGAGGAGAAAACTTAGGCCTTAGAGCTTGGGACCATGTGATATATACCTTGTAGGTTGGACACTTGACTTGAGGATGATTGGGTTGAGGATAATACTTCATGGATATTGGTTATGGAATTGGACACCTATACATAGGAGGAGAATTATATCATGGTATAGCCACATTGGCACACATGATAGTAGCATGGGGTGCATGAGAGGACAAGTGGCATGCAATGAAAGGAGTAGCACCTCGAATGAGGACACTTGGATATCATACCACTATGTAAGAGGGAGCATTTGAATAATTACTTGTTAGAGAGTGCATCATATTGGGCGAGGGGCATTGAGCCCAAGGAGAATCATACTTGGAGGACATTTCACCTTGGGGGATGTATAAACCCTATTTTGACACACATACATCCTTGTATTGTAGAGAGCTCCATGTGGGTTTCCTTGTTGGTTACTTATATGGACTTATGTCCTTGTTTTACGTTATCCTTGTTATGGAAAAAGTTGTAGGTTGGGAAAAACTTGATCCAACCACGGAACATGTGCTACAATTATGGGAATCCTACACCCAATGTCACCTCGATGTAGGTCCCACACTTCAAGGGTGACTAGGTCACTCTAGGGAGGCGATCTCGGTGACCCTGGGGGGATTAAGATGGAGATGGAGGGAAGTGGAAATTAAGCCCCTAGAGGTCAAGTCTAGATGGAAATAAAGGTAGGGAGAGATTCCTTGCAAGTCAAGTAATGGCTACCCCATATGTGTAATGCTTTTTCGGATGATTGTAATTGCCCGAGACACAAGAAAAGACATTTTGCAACAATATATGTTAGTTGGATAAGCAAGTTAAGCTTGTTGTACCTAATTTGAAGCAGTAGATAAAAACGTATATCAGCAAATAAATGATATTAGGAAGTTGCACAAAAATTTCTAGAGATCAAGTAGAAAATACAAGAGAAAGACTAGCTAAACTCAAGGTGAAAAAGCTAAAACTCTAGCACAAACGATAAGGCTGTTGTAAACACTTGTCTACAGAAAATTATATCAGCCTTATGGCTGTAACATTCAATGTATTACAGCAAGAAAATCAGCCACTGAAATCTCCTCAAACTTTGCCAAAAAATGTACTATGACAAGTAGAGTAAGTATGCAAACTTTGAGCAAAAACCAATGGTTGATAAGAGAACTATTAAAGAAATAAAGTTAGGGTTTCTGCAGCCCTAATGGCTGACTATACAATTTTGTAACAGCAGCAATGAGTATCCCTTAGATGAGGATTCCCTAGTGGCTGTGAGGTGCCCAAGGCACAAGGAAAAAAATCCACTTTGCAAGAAGTAAAAATGACTGAAATTCATGTTTCCTAATGCAATAAATTTATATCTCCAATGCAAAAAAGAGTATGACTAGTGCCTTTACTATTGGGTTAATGGAGTCACAAGGAGCTTCGAGAAGCTACCTCCTTGGGGTTGTAATCCATTTTATTTCCCAAGGAAAGTTTCTCTAAGCTAGGGTTTAAGCTAAGAGGGTGTATGCCCTTATACTTCTCACCTAGCTCCTAGCATAACAATACTTGACTTAAATAAAATTATAGCAAGAGAGTAAAAACCATACCAAGATCAAGAGAGATGTTAAGACAATCCACCACAAGAGCTATAAAATAACCTTCCAAGGATAGTACATCACTTCTTCCATTAACCATTCACAACAATAGCCATACACAAGTGCACAGGAGCTAAAATAACTAAGGAGGCCGAAAATTTCAGACCAAAACCTCTCACAAGAGGAGAGTTATGACTTAAAATGAGATCTCATGATCTCTATTTATACTTAAATTAGCCAACATGGATTGTCCAAAAAATAAGGAGTAAAACACAAGATTAGGGGTCAAAAATCCTAATATTTCCCCCTTAACACAATAATACTAAACAATTTACTTAAAATTTCATCTTTTGCACAAATTAAACCCTAATCTAGGATAGCATCACCCCTTTAGGGGACGTTTTGCCACTTTGAGGAGGTCGTTGGTGTTGGAGAATCATGGAAGGGCCTCCTCAGGCCATGTGTCAAGAATCTAGGTGACCTCATCATGGTGAAGACCATATTCTCCTCAAAACATCCAAGTGCAAATGAGTGGCACCTCACCACCAATCCCTAGCCCCCATATCATGACATCATGCTCAAAAGTGGGACGTTTTTCCCCTCCTAGGCAAATTGTTTAGCAAGTAATGGGCGGGCTAGGCCATCCAAGTCATCATCAATGTCGTCTGAGTCATCTCTCTCTCATATGGCATGCAGGCCCCTGGCATCCAACCTGTGGGCTTGTAGCCCCATGGAAGCCCAAGCTAGGCTTTCTCTCCAAAAATTGTCCACCAGCTAGGTCCTGCAAAGACAAATGAACATGCCCTCCAAGGATCTAAAGTCATAACATCATGATAAGTGGATCCAATCAATAAATACGCCATCTAAGCATGTGCATCAAATATTACTATATCAAACAATTAACATCTCAAAGACACTATGTGACTTGTCAAGCTTAAGTATGGGAGGGTTGACGAGGTGTCTTATTGGGTAGATATTGTCCTAGGTCAAGGAGAACTTCCAATATGTCCCTCTCTAAGGCATGTAAAGTGTATGAGGTTGATGGGGTCAATACTCAATGGGCATAGGGCTCATGACATACTAGGGGTCGTAGTGTCTCATTCATGGGTGCCTTTGTAGACGGTGTGTGGTACCTTCGTCCACAACACACTTTTTCCAAGCCCATTATTTTCCTTTTATCTTTCTTTCTTTATATTTTCTTTAGCACAAGGAGATGTTAAAGGTCACTACCCTGGCGTGGTGACCAAATGATGGAAATGTCACCCACAAATGCCTAATGGAAATGAGAAGGTTGGCTCGTGATGATACCCCCTTTCTCTCAACCATGCAACTGAGAGTCACTTCCCTAGTTTGGTGACCAGATAATGACAATGCCATACCACTAGATATCCATGGATGTGATAGGTCGACTCATGATGAGACCTCCTATCCTTCAATCTACCTTTCAGGAATTTCTTTGTTATATTATGGGTCCCTTTCATTCAAAGATAAGTGTTTTATTGTTTTCTTGGGTGATCCCTGGGTGAAGCATCTGGAAGGTTCATATATGGCTTCTATATTTTACCCAACACCAACCCCTCTAGGCCTTTAGCCCCTTCCTCCCATAGAATGAGGGACAACCCATTCTTGGGTCAATACACCCTAAAATCCCAAGAGATAAGGAAATGGAGGGGAATAATGATGGAAAATGGTAAGTATGGTTGGGAATGGTACAATGGATCATCAAGGGGTTTCCCAACAACAAACCCATTCCAAAAGCAGACCACTTAATAGGGAACAATGTCAACCACCAAGGTGAAGCAGGGAAAAAGGAATAATGTCCAAGCACATATCATGAAATCTAGAGAAACCTAAGATACAACATAATCAAATGGCTTAGGTATTGAAATGATTCTCACCATAATACTGACTTCTACCTCATGGAGAAAGGCCCACTGCTTTTCAGAAGCTAACTGGTGTGGTGGATGCCATCTGTAAACATGTTACCATCTGTGGTGGTGAGTGGGTTTTCCATCTGTGCAAAGGGTACTACCGGTCATGTAGTCTCTCGGCACTCCATATCTGCAACTTGAGGGCCTCAAGACATCATCTCCTTAGTTATCCACAAAATGGGGATAACATCTTGCTCCTACTTGGGGACATGTGTTCATCGTAGAGTGCATGAGAATCATAGCATCTCTTGGTAGACCTATACCTGCAAGTAAACATCAAATTGTCAAGTGAAGAATGGCCTACTCATCCCTTTTCTCATATGATCATATTAAAACCCACTAAACTAGAAAAGAAAAAATTGTCATTTTTTTTTAATTTCTAAACTAAGCATGAAATCAATGTGTAAGTAGAGAAAAATGAAAATGAAATGCATCTAAACTAGTATGATAAATCAAGATGCAAATGAAGGGAATCAAAATTTGTTACCTACTTACCTGGGGCATGGGCCTTGAATAATTCATGTGACCTGGATGTGAGTTCGAAGAAGAGACCCATCTATGGGCAATGTCATCTTTCTCCCATCTAATGTTGTCAGATAGTACTTTTCTTTGTCAGACTTATTTTTGATGATGTAAGGGCCAAGCCCTGAGTTATTGTCTTTATGTTCATTTCTAGGCTTGCCCTTTCTTTTGTCCCACATGAGCACAAGAGTTCCTTCATTTAAATTGGTGCAAGGTGTATTCTTATCGTACAATGGCTCTGTGTGGACAATATCTTTGACTATTTATTTACTTTTCTCATCTTCCTTTTGTATAATATGAATAGATTTTGGCTCCTTATTATGGTACTGTGCAACTTTATTTTTATCCGTCCATGGAAAAAACATTTCCATTGCATCTTCCTGCATGAAGGGTAACTCAAAAGGATCATACTCAAAACTATGTGGACGTATATCATGGTAGTGTTCATTGGCCCTTCTCAAATTCATCACATGTGTATCTTTCTTCTCCCTCTTATGCAAGGTCTCGTATGTGTCATCGCCCATGGGAATATATGCATGTGTAAGGTTCATACTAAGGGAATCTCCAAGGGCTAAGGGCCAGGTCCTTGAAAAGAGAATCCCCCAAGCATTAGGGACATTGATTACCAATATATCCATGAGGACGTTGATATGTGGAAAGTCTATCAAAAATAATTCAACCTCTTTACATACTCCCAATACCTTAACTCTTCTTGAATCAATACCACAAACATTTCCATAAGGTAGAGTTGTCTTCAAACCAAGCTGCTTCATTACCTTCAAAGATATGACATTTGTTGAAGCCCCTTAATCAAGCATGCAGTTGTTCAAGAGGAATCCATTCATGCCTAATGAGAGATAGAAAGGTGGGTTCTTGTCTTTTGGCCGATCCAGATACATGGTGTTTAGTACGATGGGAGGATCCTCCTTCTTGGATGGTACCTGCAAGATTTTCAAAACTTCCTTTTTCACAGAAGGGATCTTACACATCTCTGCCACTGGGACCGTCATATTCAGTTTTCCAAACATATTTGCAACATCTATATTCAACTGAATGTCATCTGTAGGAGTTGTCTTAGGAAGAAACTCACATACCAGTGGTGGTGGTGGTGGAGCCACCTTTTCTGTTGGTAGCACATGAGTATCGGGTTGTGACTGAGGGGCTAAAGCATTTTTTCTTCTGTAGATTAAAATTTCCATCCTTTTTAGTTCCTTATTCTGATCATTTTTCAACTTAATTAAGGCTCGAAGTCTCCCCTCTCTTTCTCCTATTCTTTTGGCTTCATTGACCAATTTTTGAGTAACCTGTTCATTGTTGAGATTGCAAATCATGAAGTTTATATCGTCAAGATAATATTTTTTTTTGTCGGGGTCACTCATATTCCCTGTCAGGCTCTTGGCATGGGAGACACCAATCTTCTGCATCAACTGTCCCAACAGGTTTCAAAGTATATGGGGCCTTTGCCTCTTGTTGAGGTCTTGGTTTCCAACCGGTGGCATCTATTTGTTGTCTGGTAAACTAAGGTCTAGGAGCAGACTAATTTCTTTCCACTATAGTCATATGGTTCATAAGATAATTTATCACCTAATCAAATTGAGTGTTCATTTGGTCTATCTCTGAGTCATGAGAGCAATCGGATCAGGAGCACTGTTGTTGGAAACCTTAGTCCTTGTTTTTGACTTGTTGCGGGGATATTGAAAAGGTTCTATTTTTAATCAAGGAGATTATCTTCAATGTCGATACTGAACTCTTTAGCTTATGCCAATGATATGGGTTTTTTATCTTTAAGAATGTATCGAAACTTCCCTTAAACAAATTCATGTAAAGGAGAAAAACTGATGATGTTGTAGGACGGTAGTCTATTGGAATTTGATTGTACAACTTGTCAAATATTGAAATGAATTCCCTTATCGTTTCATTCTCCTTTTTCTTTATTTGATTGAATTGCGTTGCAAGTGTCCCACCATCTGCTTTTCTTGACCATCTTCTTTTAAATAAGGCAGAAAAGGCATCATAGGTCGTGGTTTGATTACCAGGGAATCCCTTGAACCAATCAAGAGCCTCCTTGGTCAATGCCGAGGCAAATAGTTTCATGGCCACATCTTCATGATCAATACCTGCATTATCCATATCTCATCCCATGACATAAATGTGGTCTTCGATAGTTATCACATTTTTTCCTGGGAACTTTGACAACCACTTGTTGACATCTGTTGGCATCTAGTTAGGGTAATTGTTACACATCAAAATCACTCATTGCAATGATGGCTAGTGTCGTCGTTACAAATATCGCAAGTGTCGCATATTGGTTGCAAGTGTCGCAAGTATCACAAACATTATCTTGTCTATGTCATCTCTCTAATGACATCGTAAAAACACTTAAGACACCTCAAATACTAGTCTTGAAGAAGGGAAATCAATTGACAAGGAGTACAAGTCTTTTGCCACTGAAAAAGCCACTCAATAGTCAAATTTGGAAGGGAGCACTCCCCTACATACTGTCAGGGAGCACTAGCACTCTGTACCCTCTTCTAGGGGAGCGTTCGAATGCTCTGTGTCCCTTTTTGAGGGAGCGCTGGCATTTTTTGGGAGAAATTTGATTTGTTGGAGGAAATCAGGGAAAAATTCCCTCAATATCTGAAGGTGGTTGGATTCAAATCTGAGTTCGAGGCATGATCTTAGGGGAGATCCAAAACTGAAGGACAGGAATCCTCAACTTACCCCAAAGATCTCTCAAGTGGTTAGGCCTCTCCAAGCCTATATAAGGAGGCCTCCTCCTGGTGAAAGCATAGATGGAGATTGAGAATTACACCAAACTTATGATCCCATAAGTGAGATACCATTGAAGCATAATCAGTGTAGATTACTTGAGCAAAGGGGTTGGACAAGGAGAGCTGGAAGAAGCTGTTGCACCTTCATCAAAGGATTGTAAGTACTCTTCATTTGTTCTCATTAATACATATACATGCTTGGCCTGTTTCTTTCAAGTTTATGTTTGTTTCACATGAACTTGTCTTCAGTAGATAGATTTGTATTTGAGATAATCTCAATAGAATAGGAAGCCCGTTGTATCGTTTTTTGTTCTACAGGACCTATCAAGGAGCTTAGGATTTGAGCTCAGCTTGGACTTTGCGAGGACAAACGTCGTTAACAAGGCACACATCTTTCTTCTTCCTCTTCATATATTAGCTTAATTAGATCTAAAATGATGTTAGTGTCCACGTTAAGCACTTTTCTGTCTTTGCCTTAGGAGTCTAGAGACCAAGAGGGAATCCACTTGTCCACAGGGGGATTCACCTGTAACAGTAACCCTAGATATTGGCCATATTGAGGGGTTTGTAGAGGTCTCTTGCCCAAGGGTGAGCCATTGGATCAAGGGGAAGGGATTTATGGAAAAGGGTTTTAACAATGGGAGACTTGAGAGGAGGCCTTCTTTGGTAAACCTTAGAAGGCTTGAATTTCCCAGGGGGAAAAGGGTTGGGGAAAGAAGGGTTATGGGAAGGTGGAGTCACCAGATGAGCTTCAAGATGATCTCTGTTAGGGTCCTATAAATTTTTATAGGGCCACTTGATTATAGTTGAGGATTTTTATATTTGAGATGTTGTAAATAATATTTTATCCTGCAAATTATTTCCAAGAAGGCCCATGGCTTGACTGGTTTCCTTGGATAATTTTGCCTCTCCTGCCATCCATTTTACCCAATCCTCCATTCACTTTTGCGCCACTCACTCCCTTGCCCATTCATCTTATGTGCCACATCTCATCCACCATTCATTCCATTACACCATCCACTTCATCATTCCCCCCACTAATTTCATCCCTGCATGAAATGATGTTAGGTAACTAGGGTTAAACTAACAAAAATAACTAGTTTAATAAATCATTAGATAACCTAGGATAATTAATAATAAAGATTAATTAGTTAGGTTAATATTGTTGATAATTAATAGTCCCCGAGGTGTAGGACAGTCGATGACGGAGTGTGTTGTTAAGCCACTCCGTGTTGAAAAGTCACCGGTTTGAAACCTGCGGGGACAAAAAATCCAACCATGTTAAGGGTTGGTGTGGCTCAGGCCGGGTGCGATCCCTGGGTGATTTTGACGGCTTAGATGCCCCTGAGTCGCGGTTTCTCAAGCCACAGGTTAATCCCGATGCCAACAGGTTCGGCCACATTAACAAACAAAAAAAAAACATTGTTGATAATTAATAATTAAAATTAATTAGTTAGGTTAATAATTAGTAATTAGATTAAGTGTAATTAGGTTAGTGTAATAATAATAATGTTAATAATAAATTATAAAAATTAAAAATAATTAAAAGAAAAACAAAAACAAATAAATAAAACAATTCAAAACACATAAAAACAAAACATTAAAAACAAATAATAATAAAATGCATAATAAAAATTAAAACAAAGTTTAAATTAAATAAAAAATTATATAATAAAACAAATAAAATTTAAACTAACTATTATATATCCTAAGTCTAAATAACTCTCGTACTCCATATATTTCATACGTCACCCATACAAAAACAATCGACGACATATAATCTTTTTGGACCCCCTTGCCATCCAAACTTTAACGAGGGGGTTTGAAAAGTAGTTTTACTCCTGCCACATGTCGTTCCCACATCATTTCGGACCCCCCTAAAATCACTTACCACTCTACCCTCCCCAAAATCCACTTTCCTCCCTTCGAAAACCACTTTCCCCAATTAAAAAATTGTTTTTGTCCATTTCGACCACTTGTCTTCTGAGGAAGATTCCGGGAAAACCATAATGAATTTTGAGAACGGAAAGAGTTTTTTTTTCAGCACAGGCCAATTAACAATAACCTCTCCCATATTTCTAATATCTATTATAGAATGGGATAATCAAAGACTTCTTTGGGGCTTATTTTCAGGATTTTGTTTGCTACCTGTTTTACACATCTTTTTCAAACGCAGATCTCGGACAGGTGGAGATGAATTTCATAAAACCAAGAGAGGTTTTTTCTGAGAAAAAGATGATATGCAAAAAAATCTTCCATATTTTACACAGTTGTCAATATCTCGGAGATACAAGATCGTTATTGCATCCCTTTTTTTATCAGTCTGGTCCATTTTTCAAAGAAAGATTTAGTTATTAAGTGGCAGATTTTATCCTGGATTTGGTGGCTATAACACGTGAGGATATGAGGGAGAATTCAAGATTTCATGGAGCAGATGGCAGCCTGATCCTCATTAAAATACAATTCAAATTCATCTAAGACAAGTGGCAGTCAAATGCAGATTTTTTGACAACAGAGAAGGAGAATCGTCTACATCAAATTCGACACCTATTGAACCAATTTTAGTTTAATTATTGAATTGATTTTTTATCTAGAAAACTATGAAGATGTAGTTATTATGTTGGCTATTTAAAACATGATTTTGTCATTAAAAAGGGGTCAGATTGAAGAAGAAAGGCCCAGTTGGGACCGAAGGAAGCCATTCTTGGCCGGTTGTAATCTTTCTGAAGTTTAATCTAATGTAAAGGTGCAAAAGTACATGTTTCCCTAATACAAAGATTCTTGCCATGTTATTATGCAGTTAGTTTTCCTGTGTATGATCATTTTCCACTTCATAAATTCCTTGTCATTCATTTCCTCTAGTGTTTGAAGATGTGCTTTGGAATTCATTTATTAATGCTCCATTTCAATTATATTTAAATGCTTTATCATTTGGCTATATGCTTTGAATTCATCCTTCGATGCTCAATACATAGCAACCTACAATCTTACCTGTTTGTTCAAAGAAATCACTTAAATTTGTGCTCTTCGTTTAATCAAATTGTTTCTTTACTCTGCTACCATATCTCATTAATTTTAAATCTCTGCATAACAACATTCACCTTGCCTTTGTCCCTTGGGAAGCCAATCACTAAGTCACTGACATAGATGAAACCCTATTTTTAAGACTCCATGCCCAATGTTACTTCCTCTTCTGATTTCCTTACCAAACCCCTTTTTAAAACCAAAATCTTATACCAGAATCTGACCTTTGTGAGCTAATTGCCAAATATTTTGAGTATTTTTCAGTTGTGAGAGAGCCCTCTCAGGTTGTATAGGTCAGAATACAATCCAAAGCTGGTTGAAATAGTTACCTTCATCCATTTCTTTATCAAACTTAGAAATTATAGACTGATAACAAACTCCTCAAGGAGGGTGGAAAGGGAACATCCCTTGGGTGGTGTCGACAGGTAAGCTTGGGGAAAGGCTTTGGGATAGCTTACCAAAGTGTCATTAGGGTACGAAGAAGATTCAAAATATTCTCTGAAAACAACGCCAAAATGTTATGGCACAAATTTTTGGTTGGGAAAATCCCGACCCAACCACGGAACAAGTGAGACAACTATGGGAATCCTACACCCAATGTCACCTCGATGTAGGTCCCACACTTCAAGGTGACTAGGTCACTCTAGGGAGGCGATCTCGGTGACCCTAGGGGGATTAAAACAAAGATGGAGGGAACTAGAAATGAATCCCCTAGAGGTCAAGTCTAGATGGAAAGAAAGGTAGGGAGAGATGCCTTACAAGTCAAGTAATGGCTGCCCCACATGTATAGTGCTTTTTTGGATGATTGTACCTGCCTGAGACACAAGAAAAGACACTTTGCAACAGTATATGTTAGTTGGATCAGAAAGTTAATCTTGATGTCCCTAATTTGCAGCAGTATATAACATTATATATCAACAAATAAATGATATTAGAAATCTACTCAAAAAGTACTAGAGATCAAGTAGAAAATACAAGAGAAAGACTAGCTAAACTCAAGGTGAAAAAGCTAAAACTATAGCACAAAAGACAAAGTTGTTGTAAACACTTGTCTACAGAAAATTATATCATCCTTATGGCTGTAACATTCAATATATCACAGAAAGAAAATTAGCCACTGAAATCTCCTCAAACTTTTCCAAAAAGTGTACTAGGACAAGTACAGTAAGTATGCAAACTTTGAGCAAAAACCGATGGTTGATAAGAGAGCTATTAAAGCAAGAAAGTTAGGGTTTTTGCAGCCCTAATGACTGAAGATACAATTTTATAACAACAGAAATGAGTAGCCCTTAGATGAGGACGCCCTAGTGGCTATGAGGTGCCCAAGGCACGAGGAAAACAATCCATTTTGCAAGAAGTAAAAATGAACGAAATTCATGTTTCCCAATGCAATAAATTTATATCTCCAATGAAAAAAAGAGTATGACTAGTGCCTTTACTATTGGGTTAATGGAGTCACAAGGAGCTTAGAGAAGCTACCTCCTTGGGGGTGTAAGCCCTTTTACTTCCCAAGGAAATTTTCTCTAAGCTAGGGTTTAAGCTAAGAGGGTGTATGCCCTTATACTTCTCTTAGCAAACCCTTAATCAATGAGATGAAGCGAGAAAAAATGGTGAAGACTATGGTGGGGGTGTATGCCCTTATACTTCCCACCTAGCTCCTAGGATAAAAATAATTGACTTGAATAAAATGATAGCAAGAGAGTAAAAACCATACCAAGATCAAGAGAGATGCTAAGACAATCCACCACAAGAGCTAGAAAATAACCTTCCAATGCTAGCGCATCACTTATTCCATTAACCATTCACAACCATAGCCATACACAAGTGTAGAATAGATAAAAGAGCTAAGGAGGCCGAAATTTTCAGACCAAAACCTCTCACAAGAGGAGAGTTATGACTTAAAATGAGATCTCATGATCTCTATTTATACATAAATTATCCAACATGGCTTGTCCACCAAATAAGGAGTAAAACACAATTTTAGTGGTCAACAACCCTAATCTTTCCCTCTTAACACAATAATATTAAACAATTTACTTAAAATTTCATCTTTTGCACAAATTAAACCCTAATCTAGGATGATGCCACCCCTTTAGGGGATGTTTTTCCACTTTGAGGAGGTCGTTGGTGTTGGAGAATCATGGAAGGGCCTCCCAAGGCCATGTGTCAAGAATATAGTTGACCTCATCATGGTGAAGACCCTCTTCTCCTCAAAATTTCCAAGTGCAAATGAGTGGCACCTCGCCACCAAGCCCTAGCCCCCATATCATGACGTCATGCTCAAAAGGGCTACGCTTTTTCCCTCTTGGGAAAATTGTTTGGCAAGAAATGGGTGGGATAGGTCATCCAAGTCATCATCAAGGCCATCCAAGTCATATCTCTCTCATTTGGCATGCGGGCCCCTGGCATCCAACATGTGGGCTTGTATCCCCATGGAATCCCAAGCTAGGATTTATCTCAAAAAACTGTCCACCAGCTAGGTCCTACAAAGACAAATGAACACGCCCTCCAAGGATCTCAAGTCATAACATCATGATAAGTGGATCCAATAAATAAATAATCCATCTAAGCATGTACATCAAAGATTACTATATCAAACAATTAATAACTCAAAGACACTATGTGACTTGTCAAGCTTAAGTATGGGAGGGTTGACGAGGTGTCTTATTGGGTTGATATTGCCCTAGGTCAAGGAGAACTTCCAAGATGTCCCTCTCTAAGTCATGTAAAGTGTATGAGGTGGATGGGGTCAATACTCAATGGGCATAGGAGTCATGACATACTAGGGGTTGTAGTGTCTCGTTCATGGGTGCCTTTGTAGAGGGTGTGTGGTACCTTCGTCCGCAATGCATTTTTCCAAGCCCATTATTTTCCTTTTATATTTATTTATTTCTATTTTCTTTAGCACAAGGAGAGGTTGAAGGTCATTGCCCTGGCGTGATGACCAGATGGTGGCAATGTCACCCACAAATGCCTAATGGAAATTAGAAGGTTGGCTCATGATGAGACCCCCTTTTTCTCATCCATGCAACTAAGAGTCATTTCCTTGGTTTGGTGACCAGATAATGA
The DNA here is from genome assembly GCA_010110895.2 of Picea sitchensis. Classification (NCBI taxonomy): domain Eukaryota; kingdom Viridiplantae; phylum Streptophyta; class Pinopsida; order Pinales; family Pinaceae; genus Picea; species Picea sitchensis. Next base: position 13,187 of record SNQJ01S0240701.1, read on the forward strand.
CAATGTCATACCAGTAGATATCCATGGACATGATAGGTCGGCTCGAGATGAGACCTCCTATCCTTCAATCTACCTTTCAGACATTTATTTGTTATATTATGGGTCCCCTTTCATTCAAATATAAACGTTTTATTGCTTTCTTGGTTGATCCATGGGTGAAGCGTATGGAAGGTTCATATATGGATTTTATCTTTTACCCAACACCAACCCCTCTGGGCCTTTAGCCCCTTCTTCCCATAGAATGAGGGACAACCCCTTCTTGGGTCAATACACCCTAAAATACCAAGAGATAAGGAAATGGAGGGGAGTAATGATGTAAAATGGTAAGTATGGTCA
>SNQJ01S0240706.1:0-13521 GCA_010110895.2 Picea sitchensis
GAAGAATACACAGTGTATATACGAGATTACAAGACATAGCCACGACCAATACAAAGTGGATCTATGTAACAGTATATGTGTCATTTATTCAAGAGAAACTCTGGCGCAACCTGGGCAAAGTACATATCAGAGTGATCACTCAACCCAGGGTCTTCTTACTAATCCCGATGTAGTAGGAATCTAACCATGTGAATATATGTCCTGATGTCGAACATGGCAGAAACTACTTGATTACCGGTCAATGATGTAAACCGTTAACAAGTGTGAGGGAGATCACCATTGATGTCAATGATTTCCAAGGTACTCTAGTACATTCCAACGAATGTGAATGGATGATATGAAGTCAAACATCTGTGGAATCATCTAATCAGAGGTCAATGATGTAAACCCACTGATGAACATGAGGAGTCATGCCATTGAGGCATGCAGGTCCCAAAGTACTAACTGGTTTTTAAGTCTAGTTCCTGGATAATGTGCTGAAGTCGACAGGAATAGACTCGTCGAAGGAGGGCCTTGATGTATCCTCCATCAAAGACACGAAACAGACACAGAGATGTAATTGGTAGATCAAATGAACATGGACTGACATGGGTATTGAGGCAAGATATTTGTGATGGCTGACTCTCGAGGTGGATACTTCCCTTGAACACTGAGGCACAACAGTAGAAACATGACATGGACCAAGACTTGATGATGCACTGGATGTTGTGACTTACATCAGGTGACCCAAATGAGTAAAAGAAACTGAAAGGATTGGCTCAGTGCAGAGGTTTAGCAGATTAATATGTGCGCAAAGACAAAGTGTCGTGTTCAAGTGAGACTCTAAGAGTTACTAGTAATGTTCTCAAAAATTGCTTGGCTTGCTTCCTTCAATTTGTTCCCCCATCCATATAGACAAGTACCTCTTTTTAATTTAACGAGCTCGAGGAGGGTAACACATGCTCGATACAACTCACCTTCGGTAAGTTCCTCTTCCTTTGTTTAACGAACTGGAAGAAGTAAGGGTTCGATCCTGTATGAGCCTGTCGATGTTTGTTTTAACGAATCCAAAGACAGAAAACTCGAAGGTTTTTCATGATTATAGAGTCTGGAATTTTTTTTAAAAGAGAACTCTCTCAGTTCCATTTTCATAAAGTAATCTGATGAGACCAAAAAATAGATAAACTATCGCTCAATAGACGTTTTCTTCAAATACTTTAACAAGCATGAAGAGAGCAAGGTCACTCGATAAGATTTTCATGTTTAGAGAGTCTGAAAAGATCTTAAATATGACTCCAATGTTGTCCTTTTTCGTAATGTTAGTCTCGCAAGGCCGAAAAAGAGATAAATTGTCACTCAAAAGACGCCCTTTCAAACCTTTTAATGAGCGGGAAAGGAAGCAAGATCACTCGATGATCTTTTCATGTTTAGAGAGTATGAAAAGAACTTAAAGGAGACTCCAGGGGGATCCTTTTTCATGTATCCATGCAGGTCTAAAAAAGAGATAAAAGTTTACCTGGATGCATTCTCATGTATTTACGAGCACGAGAAAGGACAAAGACTAAGCTCGGTACTCTACCCCCAACTTGAAAATCTAGTGGCTTAACTCCAGAATGATCATCAAAGGCTGGAGACATGCCCCCCAAGCTTCAATTCATTCACCGACTTTGAGGTTGTCACCAATTTTTGTGCTAGATGGAGAAAAAGGATAGAGGTGGATGAAATGAATGTTCAAAAACAAGACCTAATGAAATACTCGACTCAACATCTATGAGATCTGGCGAAAGATTCAACTTGAAGGGAGAGGTAATTGTTTCATTTTTTAATGAGATTGACACAGAAAAAGAACTATGCTCAAGGTTCCAGGTTCGATCCCCAGATTTTTGTTTCATTTTTTAATGAGCTTGCTAAAGAGAGGAAAACTATGCTCAAATCCTCTGTTTCATTTTTTAATGAGCTTGCCACAGAGAAGAGAAACTATGCTTATGACCTCTTTTTCATTTTTTAACGAGCTTGCTACAGAGAAGAGAAAATATGCTCGTGGCAACTTCATGATCATGGATTCCAAGAGAATAATTCTCTAGAAGGACACCATGTCAAGGGACAAAACTCGGTCATGGATTCCAAGAGATCTTCACTGGATGGAATATAATCACTCTGGAAGGAACATATGTCGAGGGTCTCAGCAGGGGTAAGGAGATTAGGCTCCAGTAGCCCTACCGAAGAGTTCACCATGTCAACTATCGGATCTAAATCATCGAAAGGTGAAGTCATGGGAGACAATGCCACATAATTGACATGCGGCGGGGGCGATACTTTCGTCATATAAGAACCATTCAGGGAGGTAATCTAGTCAGGACCGATGAATGAAAGTTGATCGATAGTCACAATTCTTCCATCGTGAGGGAAATATATCACGTGGAAAAGAGTGGATACAAGAGATTTCATAGCATAGACATAATTCCGCCCAAGGAGTAAAGCGAAATCCAAGGGGTCTCGGACTACCATGACATCAATAAAGACATTTTTCCCTCCCAAAGTTACGGGAAACTAAGGAAAGATCCCTAAAGGTTGACTGGTTCTTCTGTTAAAAGTCAACAGATTCTATGTAACCTACGCAAGATGAGGACAACCCAAAGCAGGCCAAGCAACAGAGGACAAAATACTAACGGACGCACCTTCATCTATCAAAGTTTGAGGAACGTCCCAACCACAAACCTGTACTATAAGATGGAAAGGAATGTGAGAGGGAAGAGGAGGTCCAGTTAGTGCACCCCAATCAAAAAGGATGGCCTCATTACTTGGAGGGGGTTTCAGAGGAGAATGAGGAATGCCCCCCAGCACGATAGAGTCTGTATCAATGAGAAAAATGTGGGCAGTATTGGGTTTACTCTCTAGAGGGAGAGTAGGATCGATCAATGATGGACATGGATCAACCAATGGCAAACTTGGATCAACCACTTTGGCACTCTTCAGATGAAGGGTGGGACTGACCGAGGAAGGGACTGGATCAGTCACTTGGACACTCCCCAATGGAAGAGTGGGATTGACTGACGATGTAACCGGAGCAACCACTTTGGCACTCTTTGGATGAAGGGTGGGACTGACCAAGAAAGGGACTGGATCAGTCACTTTGTCACTCCTCAATGGAAGAGTGGGACTGACTGATAATGTAACCAGAGCGACCACTTGGTTTACACTCTTTGGATGAAGAGTGGGGTTGATCGATGATGGAACTGGATCAACTACTTTGGTGTCACCCTCTAACAGGAGAGTGGGATCGACCAAGGATGAAAACGGATCGACCACTTGGGTTACACTCTTTTGATGAAGAGTGAGGCTGATCAATGATGGAACTGGATCAGCTGCTGGGGTTTGTGGTTCAACCAAGGACGAAACTAGATTGACCACCTGATCAACCGAACTGACCGAAGATAGAACCAGATTGACCAGTCCATCAAATACTTATGGGTCAGGGGAAATCTTATGATAACCTTTTGGAAGTTGAAGTTTTTCCAAAAGAGAAGAAGCGTCGTCCATATGAGGACAACGGTGAGAGTAATGATCACCTTTACATAACATGCAAGGGAACTTGGCAGTTGTCTTCTTCTTACCAACCTTAACATCACTAGTTGATGGGGTATCATCGACATGACTGACAGAGGCCGATGACATGGAGGACCACATTTCTAAGACCTGGATAAGACCGGGGAAATCCCTCAGAAAGTGGTCATCCTTACAAAGACTACAAGGGAATTTGGGTTTCGGATTCTTCATTTTAATCTTGTTGACCTCATCAACACTCCTAGTACTATTAACAATCACTGGTTTCTTAGAGCCAACATATGATGTTGTTGCGGTCTTGGTCCTTTTCAGGTTTTTCTTCTGCTTTTTTCTCCGTTTCTTCTTCTTCTTATCAACCTGGCTACTTGCTTTAGAGCTTTCACTAGGTGAAGAAGGAGAAATGGAAGGAGACTTGATGGATGGAGAAGGAGAAAAGTCGACATGAGCTTGATGTGTGGGTGGTGTACTGACATCTAAAGTATTAGTTGCAGCTAAAACATTGGGAGGATTTGCGATCACCGGAGTGGGGAACAACCAAACTGGTAATCCGATGGTGAGTCATGGAAGACTCAGTGTGGCAATATATGGAGGACCAAAGTTTCCAAATGAAGGAAAGGTATAAGGTTCCCTAGAAGAAGGGGTTCCTGCATTGGTACTCTCGAGATTCGATGCCATTAACACTGACTCAACCTAAGGTCCACTAAGTAAAACAAACAACACACGCTATGAATCTGAGAAGCAATCAATAAAACAAACCTTCCTACGATTAAACCACTAGTTGGTGATGAAATCCAACGTTGCGAGATCAAAATAGAAAGGGGTGGGGATAGAGCGGGTGGATCAGTTACGTTGGTGACCTGCTTAATGGATTTAAGCCTTGGTGCAAGCTTCCACGCAGTAATTGTGGATTTACCCGCCAAGGAGCCCGAGTGGGTTTGACCAATGTTTGTTCCAGGTACAGTGAGACTTCCCTTCACCATCACCTTCTGTAAGACCTTAAAGATTGTGGCTACTAAGGTCACCAACTCGTAGTCAGCCCCTTGGTGGGTACAGTCGATAGTCCAGTTGGAACGTATGGGCAGGATAACAAGTCTAAAATCAAATTGAAAGGCTGCCACACATAATCATGGGTATACCTTCCAGTGACCCCCAATATACGATCCGACCACTACAAACGGTTGGGACATGGAGGGATAATCTCTGTAACTCACCCGAATGCGACCTTGTGCATAACCCCTGTGTGAGAGGGTGATCCCAGAAAGCCAATACGACAATTGGATTTGCATATTTCTACCGCAAGATACTAAGTTTGTTTGATAGCTTTGGAAAGTTATCCTTTCAACTTATTCCAAAGCCCTACACCTTAAACTAACGTAGGTTTGCTAACAAAGATGTAAAAAGTCTAATAAATTTTAGTTAAGCGTTGATTTTAGTGGTTGTTGTTTACTTAGAGGGTGTATGAAAGTGAAACTGATGAAATAATGAATCAATTCTCAAAAATATGCATGAAATATGATAAGCAATCATTTCCTTTCAATGAACGTCTATTTAAGGGAAAGAGAAAGAGTTGCATAACCCCTGTGAGAGGGGGATCCCGTAAAGCCACACGACAATTGATTTGTTACTTCACCGAAGATACTAAGTTTGTTTGATAGCTTTGGAAAGCTATCCTTTCAACTGACCTTTTTAAGCCCCACACACCTTAAACTAACTTAGGGTTTGCTAACAAAGATGTAAAAAGTCTAATAAATTTTAGTTGCTGCTGATTTTAGTGGTTGTTGTTTACTTAGAGGGGTGTATGAAAGTGAAACCTGAAGGAAATAATGAATCAATTCTCAAAAATATGCATGAAATATGATAAGCAATCATTTCAAATGAACGCCTATTTAAGGGAAAGAGAAAGAGTCGCTTTCCTTTATCAAGTGTTTGATAGTGAATGCTCTCAATCAATTTTGTCCTCAATAAAATCTAATATAATGCTACAACATTTCATAAATGCCTTATAATATCCAAACCAATCACCATATGTATCGTTGTCGTTTTTATGCTAATGATGATTAATTCAATGCAAAACCTCTCCTACCAACCACCTTTCGCATCAAGGAGATTCAAACAAGTATAATAAGAAAATTGGTAATAAACAACACACCCTTTTTATCAAACAAGAGAAAGAATACCAAAAAACGCAGTGCTGAAGGAGAAAGATATTGGACAAGATAACCTCGAAGAACCAAATGAGAAGATTCACAGACTTCAAATGTCCTTCAATAGAGTTCCCAAATAACTCCTGGAGAGAAGAATGCAGGGGATCGATTTCAAGCTTTGAACAATAAAAACTCAAAAATAAGGGAAGAAGGCCATGAAATATGAAAAAAAATGTGGTTACTTCCTCAGAAGGATGGATGTCAAAGGTCAATAGGAAGCAGCATTGAATCACAAAGAACCTCAACAAGTGAAAACAGTATTCAGGGACCTCAACAATTGCAATTTCGCAAAAGGGTTTTTGCAAAAGTATTACGCCTGGTGTAAGGGGAACCAGAGAATTATAACACTCAGTCTAAGACCAAGGGGAGTGCCACTGATACCAAGGTAAGGAGTTCCAGGTTTCTACGCTCACTAAAAAGGTCAAAACCCAAAATTTATGTCACATTTTAGTAATCGTTTCCAGAGTGTGATGGGGTAAGGAGTCACAAAGAATATGAAATCAAACATATGGGTGAATAAAGTTTGAAAACAATCAAAGGTAAGACAAGGTCTATGAGGAAGACCAAAACTGAAAAGTTTCGATTCGATCCCCAAAGGAGTCACCAATTTCTGTTGTAGGAAAATCTCCCCAGATAGGTAGATATCCCCAAAGAGCTAGACTCCCCTAACTCTAAGACAAAAAATTCTTAACATGGACACCGACCTGTTTTTAGATCTACATAAACTAATACATGAGGATAAAGAGAAAAAGATAAAAATTCCTCTACCAAGAGCCTTTTCCCCGCATACCGAGTTGAGTTCCAAATCTTCCACCTCTTCGATAAGTCCTGTAAACAAACACATATATGACCAACTTCCTACTCTATCGGGGCTAGCTTGAAAGAGATCAATCTACTTAAAGACAAATTCATGTGAGATTGAACACACAAATTAGAAAGAAATTTTCCAGGCATATTACATTAATGAAGACAAAACATTACTTACAACCATAAATGGATTGGTGCCAGTATTCGTCAAGTCCCTTTGTCTAACCCTTGCTCAAAAGATCCACGAATGAATGACAACAACTTCACTCCATTGTCTCTATGAGATCATAGGTTTAATATTTCCCATCTCCGTATCCATGTCTCAATACCACTTATGAGATCATGAGTTTGGTATGATTCTCCATCTCCATTCCCCCTCCTCCATGGAAACCCTCATTATATAGGATTTGAGGTTTAACCACCATGGAGAAGATCCTCATCGATCCACTAAGAAAGGGATCTCTAAGATATTTGAGAGAAAATATCTCTTATGATTTTGGGAGGAAGACTTCAAGGATTTGTATGAGGAAATATTTCAAACTAAACCATGATCCTCCAGCACCTTCCCTAAAACATTGAGTCCAAATGTGAGGTGGATCCTCACACTTAATTACTTTATTTTCAAGTGAATATTAATAATAATTCATGTGCACTTGATTTTCTCTAATTTAATCAATTTCTTTCCATGAATATTAATAATAATTCATGTACTTGGTATTTCCCTGGCCATGTAATATATCCCTCCTCCAAATTGACTAGGGATTGCATATTAATGCTATTCCATTATGTCAAGGTGTATGCTATGACTTGTACTACACTTCAAATGGACACTTAGGGCTAAGTACCTAGGTGTGCAAATTTCAAGTGTAATGTATCGTCCCTAGAGTGTGAGGTCAGAAGAGAGAGAATGATGGTCAAAACACTTTACAAATATTCAAAGCAAGGGTGTAGACTCAGAGAACCTAGTAGAAGTCGCATTACAAACATCCAACAAATATTATGACATGTTTCAAAACCAAGCAAGTGTGCATACCATGTTTGGTGATAAGACTTGCAAGATAAGGCCATAAAATACACCCTGGATCCATAATTATATTGATAAAGGTATAGCCACTAAAAATACACTATGGATCTATAATTCCATGACCTAACCAATCGTAGCCATGAAGAATACATAGTGAATCTACAAGATTACAAGACATAGCCATGACCAATACAAAGTGGATCTATGTAACAAGATATGTGTCAATATTCAAGAGAAACCGTGTCGCAACCTAGGTAATGTACATATCAGAGTGATCACTCAACCTGTGGTCTTCACCGATCCCCATGTAAAGGGCTAAATTAACCATGTGAATAGATGTCCCGATGTTGAACATGGTAGAAACCACTTGATTACCGGTCAATGATGTAAACCGCTAACAAAGCAGCCGTAGGGAGATCACCATTGATGTCACTGATTCCAAAGGTACCCTAGTAAATTCCAAAGAATGTGAATGATGATATGAAGTCGAACATCCATGAATCATCGGATCAGAGGTCAATGATGTAAACCCAATCGGGTCGAATGTAGAGGTCTGCCATTGAGGTACGTAGGTCGCAGTACCAACTAGTTTTCTAAGTCTAGTTCCCCGATAATGTGTTGGCTCTATTGTGAATAGACTCATCAAAGGAGGACCTTGATCTATCCCCCATCAACGACATTACGAAATAGAAACTGTAGATGTAATTGGTAGATCAAATGAACATGGACCCATTACCTGTATTGGAGGCAAGATATATTTGGTGATGGATGACTCGAAAGGAGCATTTCCCTTGAACACCGAGGCAATGTCAAAGAGAAACATGGCTACGACCAAGACTGATGATGCAGTGGATACTGTGAGTTTTGTTGGGTGACCCAAAGGAGCAAAATAAACTCAAAGGATTGCCTGTACAAGCAGAGGTTCAAAGGGATTAATATGCGCGCGAAAGAAAAAGTGTCCTGTTCAAGGGAGACTCTAAGAGTTAATGGTAATGTTCTCAAAAAACCGCTATTTTGTTCCTTCAATTTTTTTCCCCATCTATCTGGGAGCAGACGAGTACCTCTTTTAATTTAACTAGATCGAGGAGGATAAAAGATGCTCGATATAACTCACCTCTGCAAGTTCCCTCTTCCCTTGTTTAACGAACCTGAAGAAGGTTTCATCCTTGCATGGGCCTCGTCACGTTTTTTTTAGCGAGTCCAAAGATAAAAACTTGAAGGTTTTTCATGATTATAGAGTCTGTAAAAAAACTTAAAAGAGAACTCTTATTGCATTTTTCGTTAAGTAGTCCGATGAGACCAAAAAGAGATAAACTATCTCTCAATAGATGTTTCCTTCAAATACTTTAATGAGCTTGAAGAGAACAAGGTCGCTTGGCAAGCTTTTCATGTTTAGAGAGTCCAAAAGATCTTAAAGATGACTCCAATGTTGTCCTTTTCTCATAATGTTAGTCTCTTGAGGCCAAAAAATAGATAAATTTTCACTCAAAAGATGCCCTTTCAACCTTTTAATGAGTAGGGTAACAAGATCACTGGACCATCTTTTCATGTTTAGAGAGTCTAAAATGAGCTTCTAAAGGAGACTCAATCTGGGCCTCTTTTCGTATCCATGTAGGTCCGAAGATAAAAGTTTACCCGAATGAATTCTCATGTATTTGCTGCCCAAGAAAGAACAAAGACTAATTCCAAGATCACTCTAGCTTGAAAATCTAGTGGCTTAACCTGTAATGATCATCAAAGACTGGAGATGATCATTGGGGAGAAAATATCCTTAAGGATTTTGGGGAGGAACATCTCTTAAGGATTTTAAGGAGGAAATATTTCAGCCAACCATGAGATCCTCCACCTTCCTAAAAAATAGGAAACCAAATGTGAGGTGGATCCCTCACACTTAATTACTTTCTTTCAAGTGAATATTAATAATAATTCATGTACCCTGATTTTCTCACTTAATCAATTTTTTCCAAGGAATATTAATAATAATTCATGTGTACTTGTATTTCTACTCATGTGCAATGTCCTCCAAATTGACTAGGGATTGTGACATAGGTTATTCCATGGTGTCATGATGTATGAGACACTTATATGACAATTTATGACACTTAGGGAAAGGTACCTAGGTGTGCAAATTTCATGTGTAAGAATGCCCCATAAAGTGTGAGGTTAGAAGAAAAGTTGATGGCTGAAACATTTTACAAATCTTCAAAGCAAGGGTGTAGACTTGGAGAACCTAGTAGAAGCTACACACAAACATCCAAAAAAATATTATGACATGTTTCAAACCCAAGGCAGGCATACCTATGCTTGGGTGATAAAGACTTGCAAGATATGGCCGCCATAAAATACACTGCGGATCCATAATTATGTTGATAAAAAGGTATAGCCACTGAAAATACACTGTGGATATATACTCCCATGACCTTAATTGATCGTAGCCACGAAGAATACACAGTGGATCTATGAGATGACAAGACGTAGCCATGACCAATACAAAGTGGATCTATGTAATAGTATATGTGTCATTTGTTCAAGAGAAATTCCATGGCAACCTGAGCAAAGTACATATCAGAGTGATCACTCACCCAGGGTCTTCTTACCAATCCCGATGTAGTACAAATCTAACCATGTGAATAGATGTATTGATGTCGAACATGGCAGAAACCACTTGATTACCGGTCAATGATCTAAACCGTTAATAATCACAAGGGAAATCACCATCGATGTCAATGATTCCCAAGGTACCCTAGTACATTCCAATGAATGTGAATAGATGAGCTGAAGTCGAACATCTGTGGAATCATCCGATCAGAGGTCAATGATGTAAACCCACTGTCAGATGTGAGGAGGCCTGCCATTGAGGCATGCAGGTCCCAAACTACTAATTGGTTTCTAAATATAGTTCCTGGATAGTGTTTTGAAGTCGACAGGAATAGACTCGTCGAAGGAGGGCCTTGATGTATCCCACATCAATGACACGAAACAGACACAAAGATGTAATTGGTAGATCAAATGAACATGGACTGACATGGGTATTGAGGAAAGATGTTTGTAATGGTTGACTCTTGAAGGCGGATACTTCCCTTGAACACTAAGGCACAACAACAGAAACTTGACATAGACCAAAACTTGATGATGCAGTGGGTTTTGTGACTTACGTCAGGTTACCCAAGGGAGTAAAAGAAACTCAAAGGATTTGCTCAGTGCAGAGGTTCAATGGATTAATATGTGTGCAAAGACAAAGTGTCGTGTTAAAGGGTGACTCTAAGAGTTAATGATGATGTTCTCAAAAAATTGCTTGTCTTGCTTCTTTCAATTTTTTCCCCCATCCAGATAGACGTGTACCTCTTTTTAATTTAACAAGCTCAAGGAGGGTAACACATGCTCGATATAAATCACCTTCGGTAAGTTCCTCTTCCTTTGTTTAACGAACTGGAAGAAGTAAGGGTTTGATCTCGTATGGGCCTGTCGATTTCTGTTTGGCAAGTCTAAAGACAGAAAACTCAAAGGTTTTTCATGATTATAGAGTCTGGAAAAACACTTAAAAGAGAGCTCTCTCAGTTCCTTTTTCGTAAAATTAGCCTCACGAGGCCGAAAAAGAGATAAACTACTACTCGAAAGACGCTCTTTCGAACCTTTTAATGAGTGTGAAAGGAAGCAATATCACTCAACGATATTTTCATGTTTAGAGAGTCTAAAAAGAGTTTAAAGACGACTCTAGGGGGTTCCTTTTTCGTGTATCCATACAGGTCCAAAAAAGAGATAAAAGTTTACCCGGCGCGTTCTTATATTCTCGAGCTTGAGAACGAACTAAGACTATGCTCATGGATATGACAAGGTAAAAAATAATCAAAACTGCTCCAAAATCTATAATGTCAACACTACAATCCAGAGGTTTAGTGAGGCCATCATATTTTTAAAGAAACCCACAAGTAACTATACCTTATAAAAAATGGAAAACTTGAAAATAGTAGTACAAGAAAATCTTCAATTACCATTTCATTTGCATAAGGATTTGTAGTAGTGGAGATTCTCATTTTGGAGGTGGATTTTGTTTTGCTTTGCATCGGAGCTACAATTGATCATTTCTCCCGTTGTTTGGACCAAGTAAATCATCATTCCCCCCTCTTTCCATTGTATGGTTCAAAATTTGTTTCCACAACAATACTTGGATAAAAACTGAAGCCCTAAGTCGTTCAAAAGAAGACCAAATCAGCCGTTGTTCAAAACAATGAAGAGAACCACTGGTTTTGAAAAAAATTCCTTTTGGAGGCTGTAGCATGGATGCCAACACCTTGATTCTCGGGTGGATGGGTCCTTTTTGCTAAGGGACGCCATGAGAAAACCAAAAATGCCCACGCAGCCTTTGAATTATGGTCGAAATTCATTTTTGATTTAAAACGTTTTCATTGTACGCTATAGGGATGCGTGGTGATATTGAGTAATAAGAGGAGGGTATGGTTCTTTTTTGAACAATACAGAAAGTGGATTTCAAGTTTTTAAATTACTTAAAGAAATTGTCGGAAGCTGAATAATGAAGTTTTGTGTTCCTTTTTGTGTTTGCAGGTGATTTCGGCAATCAACCATGATTGAATGGAAAGAACGAGAGCATGAGCTCGATGATTTGGCTGCTTTGCAGAGTCCTCACACATGGGCCGCATTGAGGGATTGTGGCCTCCTCAAATTCTTCAAGCTACAAAAGATGAAGAAAGAGGTCCTTCTGCTTGAGCACATAGTTAGTTTGTGGGATGTCGCAGAGCAAGGATTTCGAATCGGAATGCAGCTTCTAACCATCGAGTTGGAAGATGTGTATTTCTTGACTGGTCTCTTGAAAAGAGAGGTTCCTATATCTTTTTCCGGACAGAGGGTGCTTCCTAAAAATGTGGATGTGTACCTGGCACGTCATTGTGTCCCGGGAGAAAAACTGGTGGGATGTAGAATCCCAATCAAGGATATCAAAGAATTACCCCTTCAGTCTATTATGTTCTCCATCACGAGTGTGACAGGAATCACCAGCACGCATCTGGCTTCAAGATCACAGGTAGCTTATCGTGTACATTGTTTAGAGCCAACGCTGTTGTTGTTGGGATCTTGGTCCTTTTCAGGCTCTTCTTTTTCTTCTCTTTCCGTTTCTTCTTCCACTGATCAACCTGGCTACTTTCTTTAGAGATTTCACTAGGCGAAGAAGGAGAAATGGAAGGAGACTTAATGGGTGAAGAAGGAAAAAATTCAACATGAGTTTGATATGTGGGTGGTGTACCAACATCTAAAGTATTAGATGCAGCTGAAACATTGGGAGGATTCAGGATCACTGGAGTGGGGAACAACCAAACTGGTAATCCGATGGTGAGTCCTAGAAGACTCAGTGTGGAAATATATGGAGGACCAAAGTTTCAAAATGAAGGAAAGGTATAAGGTTCCCTAGGAGAAGGGGTTCCTCCATTGGTACTCTCAGGATTCAATGCCATTAACACTGACTCGACCTAAGGTCCACTGAGTAAAACAAACAACACACGCTATGAATCTAAGAAGAAATCAATCAAACAAACCTTCCTACGATGAAACGAATAGTTGGTGATGAAATCCAACGTCGCGAGATCAAAATAGGAAGGGGCGGGGATAGAGTGGGTGGATCAGTTACATTGGCGACCTGCTTAACGGATTTACGCCTTCGTGCAAGCTTCAACGCAGTAATTATGGATTTACCCTCCAGGGAGCCCGAGTGACTTTGACCAATGTCTGTTCTAGGTACAGTGAGACTTCCCTTCACCATCACCTTGTGTGAGACCCTAAAGATTGTGGCTACTAAAATCACCAACTCGTAGTCAGACCCTAGACGGGTATAGTCGATAGTCCAGTCGGAACGTATGGGCAGGATAACAAGTCTAAAATCAACTTGAAAGGATCCCACACATAATCGTGGGTATACCTTCTAGTGACCCCCAA
>SNQJ01S0240707.1:0-13521 GCA_010110895.2 Picea sitchensis
CATTAAATGGAGGAAACTATCGGCTGAAGATTCCACTTGGGAAGATGAGTCTTTTATACAGAAGCATCCATAGTTACTCAAGCGTTGCAGACAACACTTGTCTCAAGGGGAGGGGCATGTTAAGCCCTAAATAGTGTCTCATTTCCCCTTAATTGGGGCATATTACATTAGTAATGTTATTTTATTTATGTCGGCTTTAGTCCATTAGTTGTAATTATACCTCCTAGTCTCCTATATATACCAAGGAGACATTTTCATTTGGAATCATCTTGTATTTGGGAATTTATGTGGGCATAAGGAGGTTTCCCCTTCGAAGAGGCTTATTATCTGAATTTATCTCTTTTTCAAGGCATTGAGTACTTATTCTGAGGTTTTTCTATGCTATATTGATATTTGGTTCCTAACATAGATCCACTCACATGGATACCAAAACCATCACCAAACCATTTACATCAACCATGTACAACAACCATGTACCATAACCATCAACCATGTACACCAAAACGGTACATCAACCATGTACAAAACTTGTACCATATCATGCATCAACAATGTACTGAAACATGTACCATACCATGTACATCAACCATGTACCATACCAAGTACATCAATCGTGTATCATATCATGTACATAATAAGATATCATCAATGAAGTGCCTCAAACATAACCGAGATAGCCACAGTACCAATATACCAATATAGCCAATATGTGCTACTAATCAATGTACCATAAAATCACTATGGTGTACCTCAACATGTACCAACATCACCAAGACATGTACCTCATATATGTACCAATAATATGCCTCACACCATGCACCAAATATGTGCCTCAAACATATACCAAAGCCTCAACAAGATACCAAGGCATGACCATCACATTATGAACAAGTAACCAAGATGTACCTCAAACCATGTGCCTCAAGAATGTTCCAACATCCATAAACCATGTACCAAGAGATACCATCAAACCATATGCCAAGTATCCAAGATGTTCCTCTAACAATGTAACATACCATCACCAAGGTGTATCAAGCACAATCACTAACATGACAGCCTCAAGCATGCACCTTAACAACATAATCATAAGCCTCAAACTAACACATAAGCATACCTCTAATCTTGTAGCTGACCTAATACATGGTAATACTGACCTATGACTTTTCCTCAGTCCTCATCAACCTAGCATTAGCATTTTCCCAATCCTATATTGTCCCCACGGGACTAAGACCTGTTGACTAGCGGGATCTCATGTGAAAATCCCTAAAAAACGAGTGGGGGTGCCTCATGGGACACTAGCTTTCTGACCCATGGGATTCATCCAAACTAGGGTTTTCTCATAAAAAAAACCCGCTCTCTTATGCAATCTTGAAACTCTCGTACTTCTCACTCTTTCATTGCCTCATATTTCTCCGTCGCAAACTCACTAATAGATCACTTACTCACATAGAAGATATTCAATATAATGTGTGTGCGAATGTACTTATGAGAGACTTCTTAAAGTGTGTATATACATTTTCTAACTAACCTCTTTCCTTATCTTTAGGGCTTCTTCAATTTTCTTGTTACAACCACTTTACCCTCTCATTAATGACTTGTAACCAATTAGGGGCTTCTTAACCCATCTTTGGGGCTTCCAACTTCATGACCCCATAAATCCCCAACCGTGAGGAGCTACGTGATGTTCCACCTATTGCTGGAAATGGAATGATAAAGAATATACATCTATGAGTGTGTTACCTACATTCACATTGTCCTTGATGTCCTTATTTCTCTAACAACTTTTAGCTTCATGATCACACCTATGGGTTTCTTGTAGGCTTCTTCAAAGTGTCTTCCCGTGAGGGCCATGCTTAGAGATACGCCATAAGGGGACAACTTTGGATACTTCTCCAAATACATCCATCACATCTGTTGACATCAATGAAAATCGCTTCTTGTTGACATCAATGAAAACCAACTATCCAACAACATCAATGACAACCAATTATTCAAAAAAAAGGTGCAAGATATTGTGATAACAGTTCGGTGTTGTTGTTGGGGAGAATTAATTCATTATTATTGGAAATACAAATTATATGCTTAGACACTCATTGATGAGTATGCATAAAATCTTAATCTAGTGTGCTCATCTGACGATTTCATTGAGGGAAGAATCCCTTTTCCCTATGCAAATTTTGAAGACCCTATGCTTGTAAGGTGAAGCAAACATTAGTGTAAAGGCATTGAAGATACACCTTGGAGACTCCACTCATATGGTTTTTTAAGGTGTCATCCTATCTTAAGATTTTGTGTAAAGTTACATATTCCCTAATGAAGGAATTATGGCACCATGGGAACTTCATGAAGTATTTCTTTCTCTTGATATTAAGAATATTCCTAGATACCCGAATCACTTTTATCCGGATTGGTGGGATGATTGTCCAAAATTTAATGATGATTCATCATCAACCATTACCCATGTTGTGAAATTATTGAAATACACCTCAAAAATAAATGTGAGACATGAAAATGTGCTATAAGATTATTTTTATTGTCTCTGGAATAAAAACAAAAGGACTAGGTCAATTATTCTTCCAATCCAAAAAGTATATCTTCTATTGCAATTTTCATTGAAGAAATTCTCAAGCATTGGGCCCCCATATTTTATAGGTGTTGCACCTCTTTCGTCACCTTGGTGAGAAAAATAGAGGTGCTTGCAATCTTAGTTGGGTTTGCTAAGTAAGACAGCTGTAAGGAAAAGGGTTAGAGAAAGAAATATAAAAGAACAACTAAGAAATAAACTAAGAAATAAAATAACAACTAAACTAATGAGAATAGGGACATAAGGACAAAAGAAACAATAAGACCCATGTAACCAATGGTAAGTTTGATATTAGTGAAAGAAAACACCAAGAATAAAGAGGACTATGAGTCCCTTCTTCCTCCAAGGGAGGGCTCTTGGACCCCCACAAATAATCTCTTCTTACAACTTTGAAAATAAAAATGGTGAAAGAATTCCTTGCTAATCCACTCAAGGGGTGAGATGGATTGCCCAATGCAATGATGCTAGTATACTCTTGATGGGAATAGAGGATTACTCAAGAGAATAGTGGCAGCATAACTTTGCTATGAAATTCCTTGAAAAATGAAGTGCATCCATGGCCTTTTTATAGCACCTCTTTGAGGTATTGTGCAACTAGCTTGTAGTGTGTAAAGAGGCTAATTAGGGCATTTCTAGGTCTTTGACCAGTCACCCAGTCGGATCCAGTCCATATTTGAGTGTCAAATCAACTTGGAATTTGAACCAAAAGTGGGTGGGAGGTCGACCACTCTCATAAATGTGTCGTTCTCACAAGTGTGCGGCTTTTTGCGACCACAGTCACGCATGGGGTGCATGTGCACTTTTCCTGTGTTTCTGTTTTGTGCATGTGCACGTGCACCCTATGTAGTCATAGCGCACTTTAATTTTAGCATTGGTTGCATAGTTTTTTACCCTTTGGAAATGATTTTGGGGTAATTTTGGTCCATGGGTGACCTCATAACAGTTTGGCGATGCTGAATTCTTGTAACCATTTGCAGACGAAATTTCAGTGATAACAATAGGTATGAAGAAAATCTTCAAGATATTGCGACAGCCATTTGAACCCCACAACAATAACTCTTCATATGCCTCTTCCTCATCATTTCTCAGCTCATTCACTAGATCATTAGGCTCATATGATGATGGTGGTCCAACACAAATGAGGTACATTAGCCATTGTTCCATACAAAGTGTTACATTTAATGCATTGGGAATTTAGGTAAGGATCATGAGTTGAATTCAGATAATGAATCATGATGCTTGGAAGTTATGATTTTTACCTTGTTTCACCTTAGTGGCCATCATATGTGTCATATTCAAGTGTTGTCACTCTTGGGAAAAAGGGGTACTACTGGGAATACTTGATAGGGGTAATGTACCCATACCTTTTCATACTTAAAAATTTCCATCTATATTCTTCATTTTGTCCTATATTTTCAGATTGGTTGTTACATGTATCCCAAAAATTTATGTACTTAATTCTCCTATGAGAAGAAGGGGCTTCAATGTCTGAGGTTGATGCAGTTGTAAGAAAGAACGGAAAAATCATGTTATAAATTTAAAATGAAAAAGAAAATAATGGGATATAAATGATAAATAAAAAGCCAAGTAATTTTGAGCTCTGCCCCCTCACTATGCGGCTATCACCCCAAGTCCTAATGCATTGAATGAATATCTAAAGAAAGGAATTTATTGAATTATCTAAATGCAATAAATGCATAAACCTAAAAAGGGGCTTGCAAAGTAAATAAAATTATATCAAAATACAAGCTAAGGGGTGGAAATAAATTGTGTCGAGGAATGAGTAACTCAATTCCTTAAGTGCTCCCTCTACAAAGGCACTCATGGATATGAACATCACATGTGGCCTTGCATGCCAATGACACCAATACCATGAAATAAACCACATTTCATGCCATTCACTAACACTTACACTTTAATAGGATTCTCAAGAAATATTCCTCCACTTGGGTATCGGCACACCTAATAGGGTTCTATGATGGTCCTTACATACTTGAACTTGGAAAATTGCATAAATTCATAATATATTGTGAAGTTTGAAGAAGATACCTAATGTGAATTAATTATGTGTTTTTTACATTAAATTGTGACTTAATGTTAATGATTATAATGACTCTTGTATCCATGGTGGTTGGTCTCACTTGACTCAATTAGCCCTTGCTTGATGATGATGTACCCCTTGACATGGTTCTTTAGAGGAAGCTGATTATGCTTCCCCTACACTTCATGGAGGATGTTGATGATACTTTCCTTCACTTCATGGAGGATGTTGTATCCTTGATGATGAGTTTTGGACCTTGTGATGACTTGGCATGCTTCTTGACACCCTACAACACACCTTGGACCTTGGACATTGCACCTAGGAGTTGGGGCATTGCGCCATGAGCTTGACGTGTCACTTAGAGAGTAAAGAGCCCCCGCCATAGAGATTTAACCCCTTTGAGGATGTTATGGTTTGGTTTGATGATGTTTCTCTTGATGACGATGGTACACCTCTTTATAGAGTTCATGGATCCCTTTTCACATGATGATATACCCTATCTTGAGGAGATTGCACATGTTATGGGATGTCACCTTGAGGATGATATGAAAATTGTTTGAGCTCACCTAGAAATTAGATGATGTGTTGGCACCTTTGGATGTGACTTTCTTGATGTGCAGGCATGATTCTTGATGATACCTTGCACCTTTTGGGAGAGAGACGTGACTTTTGGATTTTTTCACCCCATTTGGAGATGACGTCACCTTCTTTGATCTTTCTACACTCACACGTGTGGAGTTTTAGGAGGATGTTTTCATGTTTTAGAATTGTATCTTTATCTTAGAGGAATTTTTGGGAGTGGGCCTAGACCTATCCACCTTGTATCATGGTTTTTTTATGTTTTGGTGGTTTTTAGAGAGGTGAAGCGCTTGGTTTCCTCATATAAATAAAGGAAGTGCTCCCTCATTTGTAAATCATAACAACTTGTGGAGGATTAATTCTACTAGTCTCTTCTCTATTTCTATTTTATCTATGGATGTATTACTTATGCACCTTATTGGAGAGATGATCTATGGATTTTTTATCATGCTTGATGGATGATTTCATGGTTAGGGTTTCATGGATGAGCATCAATTTACCTAGTAAGTGGTTTTTATAATTCTTTGTTTATTTATCTATGAATGTATTAAGTGTGAATGTTCTTATAAAAGTGGTGATAGTGCATTTTACCTTGTATTTTCTTGGATAGATATTATCTTGTAAACCCTAGGAAGGCTTGTAGTGGACTACCTTCCCTTGATAATAATTTTTTTGAAGCTTGTTATAGGACACAAAAATATTTTCTAGGGTTTGTAATGGACTACCCTAGTTATGTTCTTGTAAGATAGCTTTCAAGGTTTGTAGTGGACTACCTTAGGGTTTTGTCCAAGATCCATTTTGATTTCATCTTCTAAAATTTTCTAGAAGACAYAAGTTAGCTCCTTGGGGTTTATAGTGGACTACTCTAGGGTATTTGAACCCTAGTTTCATTAATATTTTACTTGTTCAGAGGGATGATTTATTGTTGTTGTTATAAATTAATATATTGTTGAAGTCATCATCTCTTACAAAAATTTTACAACCACAACTTTTCCTTTGATTTGTAGTGTTTTGGGGGGAATAGGGTGGAACCTGATATGAAACAGAAAAATAGTATTGCAAATAATCGAAGAGGGAATACAATTTCAAAAAAAAGGTGGTGTCTAAAGACATCATTACAACACTTAAGCATAGCGCATTGTGATCAAAACATCACAATTCATATTGGACATCTTATACATAAGAATGACATCATACTGATGATAATGGCCCATAGGATCTACTATTTATAGCTTCAAGATATAACCAACTTCCTTGAAATCAAGAGGATCTTGTCCACGTATAAATTTTATTTGTTAGAGTTGACTCCACCAAATACACATTGTCTAATCAACTCGACAACTGACCATCAATGCATCCAACTCGTAGTTGATTTCTCAGTTGTTTGATCCACCGACCGACTATCTTCGACTACTACTCGACTATCTGAATGACAGTCTTTTCGACTACTCGATTGAATAATGTAGATATCTGGTTGATTGCCTGACTGGATATTTCCATATCTAGATCAATTGCCTAGCCGACTGATTCTGGGACGGTGATTAGGAGAAGTGTGATGAACCATCATGACTTGATGTGTTAAGGTCGTAAAACCGCACATAGGTATATCAATGTATTGGATGTAATAAAGGTCAATATTAATGAGAACCTATCAATAAAATAGAATAAGTAGTGAAGACCTAATAGAAGCTTCCGGCTTCTAGAAGAATCTTCCTCCTGAATGCTTCTTTTAGTATAAATAGGAGTGAGGTATAGAACCCTAGCTTGAATATTATGTGTTGCTGTTCGATTGGAGGTTGCCCCTCAAAGAGAGGCATGGTATTGCTCTCTGAATCCAAGTGTTATTTCTATTTCTATTATTATATCATTTATGTGCTATTTGCATTTTCTCATTTACTATTATATTGTGAAGATTATCTTTGGGATATTTCAGCATTGATACATTATTTCCTAGCATTTCATTTATGTTACGCATATTTTATATATACGAGAAGTATCTTGCAAGTGGTATCTCCAGGCACTTTCCTTGGCGAGAAATTGTGGGTTATTTTTTTTAGGGTAGAGATGTGTTCTGGTGTTTTTAAATAACACAATGATCTATCATCCGACAACTAAATTTGCGAAAAGGGGAGAATGCATACAGGAAATACAAGTGGTTCTTAAAGCGTTTATTTAGCCACCCTTAGCAACCCTGTTAGGTACGCCAGTGTTAGCGCATCCAGACTGACACACAGTAATGCAGTGGCCTGAATTTCCAGCCCTCGTGAATAAACTTATCGGCAGCGGACTGCTATAGTGTCGCAGAAACGGCCTTTCGGGGAGAAGGATACTCTCCTAGTACAGTGGGTGAATGCGACGAGAGTCGGTCTATCCTCCTTAGTTAATTACATGATATATTGGCTCGAGTACCCTCTTTGTTGGATATACGTATATATCGAGGAGAGCTATAGCAGACAAACCCTTGTCACGTAGAACCCTTGAATACCTAACCATGGGGCATAAACAACAATATAACCAAATTAAACCCGGTGGGAATCTATTAACCCGCATCGTATTCGAGTTGCTAAGTAAATATTCTCAACCGGTTCGAGAATTTACAGGAGTTTGACGCTGCCATTCTTGGGCCAAAAGCATAACCGTTGTAAAAAAATATGAATATATATATATATATATATATAAAATTTTATGATATTTAGAGACCTATTCCATTAGATTCATCTCTTGGCCCTCATCACTTTCCCCATATCATTTTAAATTTTGACCCGCCCGCGCCCTTTTCGAAGTTCACCCATTTTTGACCATTATTTGAGACCTATCCCATTAAGATTCATCTCTTAGCCTCATCACTTTTCCTCCCTATCATTTTTCTACAAAAATTTTGACCCATAGCACCCTTTTCATTTCACTGTCATCGCCTTAATCCACACGCGTAACCAAGAACTAGAGTCTACCTTCAACACCCTGCAACATGGTTTTACTTGAGACCCAACAAGAAGTGCAACAACTCAGTGCTACTATTGCCTCCATTGATGCCATGAATGCCTCTGTCGGACAAGCCAAGTCGCAATGAAGCGGAAGTCAAAATGAACTTAGATAAATGCGTTGTAGCACTACCAAACTCAAAATTCCTCGATGACCCTTTGAGGATGCATCCTAAAAGACTGAAGGTGAAACTTCTTCCCATTCCTTTCAACCACATCACTTTCAAAGGGACATCGCCTTCGAGGGTGGATGTAACTAAATTTGATAGCTCGGACCCCAGCCTTGGTTGGGTCACACAAAATCGGAACATTATTTCTGCTCTCTCTACAACGTATTCTAGATGACTTGGACAAACTCAGGTATCGTGTTCTCCATCTCGATCAGGAACGCTGGCAATGATGGCAATGGAAAAACTTCCCGTCAAGGATATATTGCTTGGACCCACTTTGTTCTTGAGCTTTATGAACGCTTTATGCCGACACCAACCATTTGGGCGGCTTGACAAAATTGAAGCAATGGAGACGCGGTCGAAGACTTCATAAGCTTCATTTAATCTGGATTTTTCGAGACAGAGGAGCATGACTGATGCCTTCTTTCCTTGAAGTGCTTTTATCGGTGGACTCAAGGAGAGTTGAGGGCCCATGTCCTCGTGGCTTGACCTATGACTTGGGTAGAGACTACAAAATCTAAATAAGCACAAAAATTGTTTCCTCTCAAACCGTAAACCTTCCTTTTTCCCTAAACCCGGTAAACCCACTACTCCCTCCCTCCCTTAAAATCCAAAAAATTGGCCGGGCTGAAATGGTTGAGCGACAACTCAAAGGCCTCTATTAAAACTGTGATGACAAATATTCCCGGAGACACCGTGTAAGGAACAAAAGATCTTTATGGCCCTCTCGAGGATACTCAAGAAGACGATGATGACACTTCCACATTCCCGACTCAGAAACTTCTGGAATAAACCCTCCTTCCGACCCTCTGGCGGAAGAACCCATCATTTCCCTCAATGCTCTTACCCGGCCCAAACTCTCAATCTCATGATTTATATCAAACACTTGAAGGTCATCATCTTAGTTGATAGTGTGACACCCACAACTTTATTCATCGCTTACGTAAGCCCAAAGAACCCTTTGCTATATCCATCGCTACATGAAATGTTCCAAATCATGATTGCCAATGGGGGCTCTATAGAGTAATGGAGGGCGTTGTGAAAATGTCGTCTCCAAATAGGTGACTACAACCTCAAATCCCATATGTTTGCTATTGACATGGGGAGGTTGCGACATTGTGGTGGAGTGCGAATGACTCGAGACCTTAAGGTTATTCTCATGGAATTTCCGAACTTAACCATACAATTTGACCAAGGTGGCCACACATAAATTTCAAGGCATCAACTGAGGTTCTCCTGAGATCATCGATTCTCATCGCATGGAGAAATTGCTCAAAAGGTCGTTGATTGGTGTCATAGCCCAACTCCATGCCATTCAAACCCCGAGAGATCCCACCGTACTAAGACCTCCAAGCCCTCTTGACTAAACATCAAACAATCTTCTCCACTCCCAAGGACTTCCTCCTTCCCACGGCGTGCAATCATTCCATTCCTTGTCCTAGGAAGCCTTCCCAACATACGCCCATGTCGCCACCCCTTTGCCCAAAAGAATGAAATTGAAAAGATGATACAGGAACTCCTGTTGTCGGGGTCATCCGTTTTAGTACGAGTCCTTACTCCTCTCGGTCGTCATGAGTACTAAAGAAAGAAGGTTCATGGCGAATGTGTCTGTTCCGTGCCCTCAATAAACTCACCATCAAGATAAATTTCCCATCCGGTCATTGATCTGGATGGTAGTGGTGTAATTCTTCACCAAACTTGATCTTAACTCGGGCTATCACCAAATACGCATGAAAGAGACTGACATTCCTAAGATGACGCTTCGCGCTCATGAGGGCCACTCTGAGTTTTTAGTCATGCCCTTTGGGATACATTATCGCCCCCTCCACCTTTTCGAGCCTCATGAACCATGTCTTCCGTCCCTTTTCTTAGATCATTTTTGTCCTAGTTTTTCTTTAGTGATATCACTCATATATAGCAAGACATGGAAAGACCATCGACTCATGTGGATCAAGTTCTCGACCCTACTCGCTCGGCACCATCTTTTCATAAAGCAGTCAAATGTTCTTTTTAGAATTAAGTCAGAAGTTGAATACTTAGGTCATCCGTCAGAGCAGGATGGTGTCGGTGGACGAAAAGATTGAAGCTATGCAAGATTGGCGCACCCTAAGACTCTCAAAATACTGCGTGGATTTTTGAGCCTCCACGAGGGTATTACCGCAAGTTCGTCAGAACTATGGAAAGATTGCCGCAACTCTCCGGCCTCCTTAAAGAATAACTTTCAATTTGGACTGACCCGGTATTCAAAGCTTTTCAAACTTTGAAGATGGCCATGTGCACCACTCGGTTTTGGCTCTCTGACTTCAAAAATACATTTGTGTTGGAATCGCGATGCATGCAGGAAAGGCAGTAAGCGTTGTCCTTATGCAGAGAAAGTGGAGCCAGCCTACGAGCAAACAAGCATGCAGCGAAAGAATGCGGAGCAGAACCTGTTTATGAAAGAAATGGTGGCAGTGCATGCGGTTGAATTATGGCGTCCTTATCTTGGGGCAAAGATTCCAAATTAAAGACGGACCATCAAAACCTCAAATACTTTTCACGGAACAGCGCATTTTCCTCCCAGGAGCAACAAAAAGGAGTCACTAAGCTCTTTGGCTATGATTATGAGATCATCATTTACAAGAAGGAAAGACAATGTAATTAGGCGGATGCCTTGTCCGAAATATGAGATGAAGGATCCACCTCTTTCTCTTTCCTTCATTATGCACGATTGGTTGAAAGCCATGCACGAGGAATGGTACCGAAGACCCCAAAGTTCATCTAATTCAGCAAGCTGAACAAAGTATGAAGCTCCCCGAGTACTCTTACAGCTGGGATGAGCTTCGATACAAAAGGCCGCTTGTATTTGATAAACAATCAAGCTCAAATCCGCGGTACTCTCTGAGATCTTCGCGTACTACACCCACGGTAGGGCACTTTCGAGGGTTCACTAAAACATTTGACAGAGTTAAACGCTCCTTTTGGGATGGTATGAAACGGGACGTCCAAGTGGTTATGGTTGAATGTGAGATGCCTTAGCGCAACAAGGGAGAAGCTTGATCAAAATCTCGAAGACATCAACGGCTCAATTCCCCCTGATATTTTGGAAGGATATATCTATGGATTTTATTACGGGCTTACCCAAATCCGAAAGATAAATCGGTGATAATGGTGGTGGTAGATCGACTTTCAAGTATGCTCATTTTGTATGGTTCCTGTATTCTTTTCATCCACGGTGGTAACTTTTTCATGGATCGAGGTCTTCAAGCTTCATGGCATATGAAACTCTATTGTTGTTTACGATCGAGACCCAACTTTCACAAGCAATTTTTGGCGGAAGCTGTTTAAGCTACAAGGCACGCAATTGCATCTCATCTCGACTTATCATCCCAGACGGATGGTCAAGCGAGTCGTCAACAAGTGTTTGAAACCTATCCTAAGGTGATCTGCATCAGAAAAACAACACCCGTGGGCTATTAATTTACCCTAGCCGAATGGTGGTACAACACTACATATCATCGGCTACTCGCGCGAGCTCCTTTTAGGCGGTCTAATGAATGAGGAAGCCACCATCGGTTCTCTCACTTACTTCACGGGTACCTCAAAGGTCAGTGATCGACCAAACACTTCTGATCAGGGAGGTATCGCCGGTAACATAAGAGAACTTGGTCGCATGGCCCGAACAGAATAAAGCGACAAGCGGATCAAGGTCACTCGAGCGTCAATTTGTAGAAGGGATCCGGTGTTTTAAACCACAACCATATAAACCGCAAAACTTCCCTTAAGACGAGCACGATTGAAAATGGAAGCTATCCCCAAATTTATGGCCCTTACCGCCGGTTCTAAAGCGAATTAAGGACAAATTAGCATATCGATTAGCTCGCCCGGTCGGTCGGCTACATCTATTTTCATGTTTCTGCTTGAAGAAGGTGATTGGAACGGTGCCAACCTGGAATAACCTTCGGAGTTATTTGAAGAAGGATCCATTTATTTCTACAACCGGCGGTTTGGACGGAGAATTTGGATATTTCTTTGTTGATACGTTATTTCTAACATTTGGGTTTATCAATTACGCGTATTTTATATATGCGGTATCTTTCATGATGTTCAAATACACCCCCATCAACACACATCTCCTCAAGATTCATGAGTTGAAATTACATCATCATGACACCCCTCCATAATTATATCTTCCTAAATCCAGATGGTATGAAGCTTGATAAATCTAGATTCAATAAAGGTTGAGTGAAGGTCTCAACAAACTAATCATCACATGAATAGACAAGAGAGAGAGACAATGTTCTCATGAACCAATTGTCTCGATTAGTGAGCATGAAGTTTGACATGATTCATTTTACTATGGGAAACATGGTTTTCAATAACTTGAATGGAACTCTAATTGACACATTAAAGTGTAGTCGAGTTCTTTACAAGAAATCCAAGTTCACCCAAAAGTTGGAAGATCCAGACTACCTCTATACCTACCTAAATGGTGCCACGATATTCTAGTTCTTATTCAGAAAGGAGACTACATTTTATTTCTTACACAACCACACCAAATACCCCTCCATAATTGTATCTTCCTAAATCCCAAGATCGTATGAAGCTTGATAAATCTAGATTCAATAAAGGTTGAGTGAAGGTCTCAACAAACTAATCATCTATTCTGCAATAGTCAAGAGAGACAATGTTCTCATGAACCAATTGTCTCGAATAGTGAGCATGGATCTGAACATGCTTCATCTTGCTATGGGAAACAGGGTTTTCTGAAACCTATATGGAACTTTAATTGTCACAGCAGATTATAGTCGATGTCTAAACAAGAAATCCAAGTTCACCCAAAAGTTGGCGGATCCAGACTACCTCTATACCTACCTAAATGGTGCCACGATATTCTAGTTCTTATTCAGAAAGGAGACTACATTTTATTTCTTGCACAACCACACCAATGATCCAGTGCTAAAGTGAAATACATAGCTAGAAGTAGACTTTTGATCATCACTATCTCTAGCCTAGTCAAAGTCAGTGAATATAATAAGCGAATATGAAATTTGACAATACTTGATACCGAAATGAGTGGTACCCTTGACATAGTGAACAATTCATTTGATTCTTTTCCAATGGATTTCTCTATGATCCCGCATAAACTGAGAAACCACACTAACAACAAAGGAAATGTCAGGTCGA
>SNQJ01S0240708.1:0-13521 GCA_010110895.2 Picea sitchensis
ACCATGTACCTTTTTTCATTGGGTTATGGATTCATTATTTATGAAGAAAAATTAAGAAGATATTCTTAATGGATGCTATTTTCTCTTTAAACAATAGTAAACCTTTCTTTCTCTTTTGTAAAATTAATCTATAATTGAAGAAACTGAACCACTACCAAATTTTAGAATTTAACATGCTTATGTAAAATTTGACAAGAAAAGGATAAAAAAATTCACTCATTCAACTTTACTCTGGAATTGTTTAGGGGTGATATAATTCTAATTTTTGGCTAAAGAGTCAAAATTTTACTAGTGTTCATACTTTGAAACTTTTAAGCTTATGAGATAATTATTTGGGTCAGAACAAAGTTTTTGTGAGCAAACTAGTTTGAGTGAGTAATAATTTTTAAGATACTCATTGGAAATCTTTCTCATCATCATGGTGTTTCTACACTGTCAAAAAGCGTCCATAGACTATGGTGTAGTCACCCTGACATCACAGGCCTTGCTTCACTTCTAGTGAGCATCCATAGCCCCGGTGAAGATACCTTTATTTCCCACTTGAATTTGTTTTCACCATCCCTTTCAATCAATTTAATAATTTTAGGATATAGGGGAAATCAATATGCTTTTCACATTTAAGGGATGATGTTTGTTTATCAAGGATGATCTAGAAATACCTTATTGATGAAATATACTCATACACATTTTTATTTCCTCATTTCTAACTTTGTCTTTCCAAAACAAAAACCATTTTAATGGTAATTCTTGAGTTAAAAAACAAGTTACAAATGTGACACTAAAGTCCCTACCTAGAAGGAATTACCCTTTTCAAGTTTCATGAGAATAAAAAAAATGTTCTCCTTTCTGGTTTGTGAATAACATGTCAAAATGTAAACTAGTAGTTGAGACATCTTTTTTTATTTAGATTTTGTAATCAGAGAAGATAAGGAATTATGTTTTCAAATAGAAGAATTATTAAGCAGAATGGTCTTTTAAAAGGATGAACAAACTATTTAAGAAACAATGTTTTTTTGTTTTTTTTCTATGGTCATCTCTATAAAATAAAAATAAAAAAGAAAGAAAATTGATTATATACAATGAATGAAAAAGTGGATTTTTAAAACTGAATGTAGTGTTTTAGGAACTTCCCATTCATAGAAATTCCAACAAATTTCCTTCCACATTCTAAAGGGAGAATGAATTATTTCCCTGAACTACATCAATTTTGTAGGGTCCTAGCCACAAATGATCGAACTTTCCATGTTTGTCAGGATTCTCTCTTTTTCTATCCCATATTAATACTAAGTCACCAGGGATGAAATTTATATGTTTTTCTCTCCTATCAAAAATGGCCTTCATCTTTCCTTGATATTCCAAAAACTTGTCATTAAATTTCTCTATGGTTTGTTTCACTTCAATTAACTAATTTATTCTTCCGGTGAAGTCATTTGGTTCTTCTTCACTATCCTGCAACAATTTCATGACAGACAAGGTAATATTAATAGGAAGTACCACATCAATACCATAAATTAGTTGAAAAAGAGACATACATGTGGATCTTTTAGTATTGTTTATATTATCCTAGAGTGCAAACTTCAAATAGGAGTGTGAAGACTTTTTGTTATTTGTTAACACTTTCTTAATGACTCTCATTAGACTCTTATTTAATGATTCAACTAATCCATTACCTTGAGGGTAATTGGAAGTGGAATTACCAAGGGAAACATTATATTTATGAAAAAAATATGTCATTGCAAGAGATTGAAAAGTTTGAGCATTGTCAATTATAATTTTCCTACGACATCCAATCTTGGCAAGAATACCCTCCTCAAGAAATTTGATCACAAGTGCATCAATATAAAATCTGGCTGGAATTACTTCCACCCATTCGGATAAATAATTTGTTGCAGTTAAGATCCACTTGTGTTGTGGAATAGAACAAGGATGAATCTCGCCTATGAAGTATAAACCCCATCATTGGAAAGGAGATTCAACTTTTATTGGAACCAAATTAAAAGAAGAAATCTTTTGTTTTCTTGCAAAAATTTGACATTCTCTACAGGATCTAACCTTTTCATTTACTTCAGAAAATAATTTTGGCCAATAATATCTAGCGCTCAAAATTTTATTCGTTGTAGCTCTCCAAAAATGGTGTCCTCCACATATGTCTTTGTGAAACTCATCAATTATTCCTACAATATCATATTCAACAATACAATTTAGTAACACTCCCAAAGGATATTCCCAATAATTTTTTTCATTTATTATACAATACTTGATTGCTTGAAGTTTATGGGATCTAGCTTTTTCTTGACTCAAATCAGATGGACAATCAAGATTTTTCAAATAAAATACAATACATTTGTACCAAGGAGATAAAGAGAACTTATCATGAATTTTTACCAAGGGTTGTTGTAAATATGTCTCCTCATATTCGACTAAAGGATATTTTGTTATATCTACAATCTGATTTATCCCAACAACTCTACAATTTGATTCAACTAATAGTTTTTTTAATCCTTGGCCTTCGATAAATTTCATTGGTTTTATTTTGAGGCCATACTCTTGAAACTTAGATATTCATTTGCCTCTTTTTCCATCAGTATCAGGCTGATTTAGGATCTCTTTTAATTTATTGTTGGGAACATAAGTAATTATTTTAGAATGAAGAATGTAAAATCTAAAAAAATTCGTAACTTTCACTAATGCATAATATTTTTTTCCATTATGTTATACTTGAGTTCAAAATCTCTTAAACTCTTGATAAAGAATGAAATTGGTTGTTCTTGTTTTTCTTCATTCCTTTGTAGATGAATTGAAACAATAATGTTGTCAGAGAAAAAATAAAATATGAGAAACTCCTTTGAGTAATCTGGACTTATCAGTACTGAGATTCTCCCAAATATTTCTTACTTTGGTCAAAATAACATCTAGCCTAAGAAGACCATTTAACCTCACTATCTTTCTTAAGAATGTTAGTCAAATCCTTCACCACTTCAACAAAATTTGGAATAAATCTTCTTAAAAAGTTTATTTTTCCAAGAAATGATTGAATCTCATTTTTGTTCCTTGGTAAGATAATAACCTTAATTTATTCAACACGTTGAAGATCAATCTTCACTCCATCATTTGAGACAATGTGACCAAGTAACTTTCCCTCATCCATCGCAAAATGATACTTTTTAGGATTCAATGATAAACCATATTTTTTACATTTGACCAAAGTATGCCTCAGATATTTTAAATGAGATTGCTCTGATTTAGAAAAAACAGTAAGATCATATAAAGAAACCACAACAAATTTGTTCGTTTCTCCCATAAATGCTATGCCCATTTCCCTCTGAAATGTTTCTCCTACATTCATTATCCCAAAGGGAATTTTTTCATACTTGAAAGTTTCCCATGGTGTGGTAAATGTAACGAGTTCCTTATCTTTCTCATGTACAACAATCTGATTATAACCCGAAAACCCATAAAACCCATCAATCATTGGGATTCTATTAGCACCCACTACGTTTTGCAAAACATGATCCATTTTAGGTAGTGGATAATTATCATTTAATGAATATTTGTTGAGATTTGTGAAAATAAAACAAAGCCTTATTTAACCATTATTTTTTATGATAGGTACTAAATTTTCAACCCAAGAAGAATATCTGAGAGCAACTATGATTTTTGCATCTAACAACTTTTTTAGTTCCTTTTCAATAACTGGGAAGATGATATGATTTACCTGTCTTAATTTTTGTCTGAATGGTTTAGATCCTACCTTCAGTCGGATTCTATGTTGAATTATGTTGGCATCATATGTCTTAATATCTTCATAAAACCATGCAAATACTTCGATAAATTCTTGGAATAAATCAACATACCTAACCCCCTGATCAACATGCATAAAATTTGAAAGCTTGGTGTTCTTTGGTTCTTTTTTCAGTGCCAATATTTCAATCTTCCACTTATTCACTTTGATAATGTACAATGGGTTTCACAACAACATCATCTTTATCAAATAGTTTTTCTAGAGTTACCAATCCTTTTGGAATCTAGTTATTCCTTGAGACCATAATTTTATGATTAGCAATCATCTCTTTCAACTTGGTATATGGATAACTATTTTGATTAATTTTCTTACTATATTTATCATCCTCTTGATCAATACGAGTTGCAGAAAATTCATCAACCATTTCCAAAAAAATAATAATTTGTTGATCTTCAAATACCTGTCAATACTAAAGATAGTATGGAATTAAATGTATGTATTTGATATCAACTTTTTATTTAATATTTGACACTTCAGGAGGTCTAAAAGTGCTTGTTGCTACTGCTAAAGAATCAACTTGTTTATTTTCATGTTTGGGAATTGCATGAATATTAAATGTTAAGAAACAAATTTCGATTAAATCCCAAGCCAAATTTCTATAAGATATCATCCTTGGTTGCTTAGCTTGATAAGTTTTCATAGATGATTTTAGGGGCTAAATTTCGCCAATGGGATAATTTTCGATGTTTTTTTCTCAACAAACGATCCACCAATTTCCTTTTTTTTCTAAAAGTAATTCACCCAAATTCCATAGAAAAAAAATATTTTACCTTAAAAATCGCTAAATTTTTATAAAATCTATATAACATCCCTAAAAATTTGAATATTTTTAGAAAACTATCGCCAAACATTTTTCATTTTTCATATTAAGGACTAGTAAAATTAACCCATGTTTCTACATTTTAATATATATTTCCATCCTTAAAATCATCCTTGGTTTTCCTTATCTGTTTAACAATTAATTATGCATCCCCATAGACAATAAGATTTTTAATTTTCATTTATNCATATTAAGGACTAGTAAAATTAACCCATGTTTCTACATTTTAATATATATTTCCATCCTTAAAATCATCCTTGGTTTTCCTTATCTGTTTAACAATTAATTATGCATCCCCATAGACAATAAGATTTTTAATTTTCATTTATATAACTACTTCTAATCCTTACACTAAAGCTTCATATGCACACATGTTTCTTTTGGAATCTGTTTCAAATTGTAATCTAAAAGAAAATGGAAAAACTTTGTTAGAAGGAGAAATTAAAAGTATGCATGCCCTAACACCTTCCCAAAAGAGGCTCCATCAAAATACATTTTCC
The DNA here is from genome assembly GCA_010110895.2 of Picea sitchensis. Taxonomy (NCBI): domain Eukaryota; kingdom Viridiplantae; phylum Streptophyta; class Pinopsida; order Pinales; family Pinaceae; genus Picea; species Picea sitchensis. The sequence continues at coordinate 5,123 of SNQJ01S0240708.1, forward strand.
ACATCCCATCTTCAGGCTCTTTATTTTCACACTAAGCAATATTTACATTTTTTGTACAAATACCTAGTTCATCATTTATAGATAAAATGAAACAACCTGAGTCTTGTTCTTTTGAGCAAAAATAATAATTATTAGGGTGATTAGGATCACTAACTATGCAGGAAAATTTGGTTTCCCTACAAAGTCTCATATTTTCTCCACCAAAATCTAGAATTGTGGCATAAGTCATGTCCATTTGCAATGAACCTCCTAGTTTACTTTCCCAAGATCTATACAAAAGCATTCCATAGTTGATAAACACATATTCCACAACTATATTGATCAAAACACATTTTATAGGAATTTGGGATAAGTGAACTACCATATATTTTATCATCCCCAAACATCTAACTTTTCTTGCATCATGATGTAGCCCCCCTTCTCTTATATGGGTTGCACGACCTCTAGGATCATTCAATAACTGGAGTCAGATAGACTCTTCGGGCCTCTGCTAAACCCACAAAATCCTATCCACAAGCCTCTAATTTCTTCCTCGTACTTGAAACAATGAATGAGGATGTTTGAGATACCACAAAATCCCCCTAGGGACCCTCTTCCAAGCTATGGGCCAAATATTTTTACACCCGATGATTGCAGGTCTTCTTAATCCACCTGGTGCAGGTTCTTGCTCACCCGAACCCCTCGAGCGCTTTCTCTAGCTTGATGCACCTTAAATCTCATATCTTAGGCCTTAGCCCATTTTCTCCGGTGGTAAAAGTATGTGACCATGGACTATGACTAGGCGCCTACTCAAAGGGCACTTCAGAGCTCCGAGCTCTGGCCGTTTACATAACATCTAAGTTATTTTCCCTTGAAATCCAAACCAACAAACACAATTGGTGTGAGGATCAACTGTCCCCACCACTTCCTTAGATTAAGGACCCACAATGCTTCGAGAGTTTTGTCTTCCCCCCGATCTGATGACAAATTTCGTCCTCATATCGACGACCATGATCTTCTTCGGCTCCCAGCTCTTCAGGATTTATTTTCCCATACTTACGTTTGTCATTCCAGATGAACGATTTTATGCCATGTGCCTCCTGACGATCAACAACTAGGATTTTCTTCGCAACTTCGGGCTTTGGGATTTTTTCTCACTCCACTCCCACTTTTCTTGAAGTGTTATTTTTACGAAGTGTACGAATGTATGTGATGTATCCCTTCCAGATCCACACCAATATTCTAGATATTTTTCTCCTAGACCCTCTAATATTTCACCACCTGTCTCCCCCTAGACAATGGACGGTTCTGACTGGCTTCAGAACTTTGGGACTTTGGTTATCCTGATCTCCTATGCACTTTAAAAGGGAGTTAAGTTCTATGCACCTTACCTAGATTTGACGACTTTCAATTCACGCGCTCATATCCGATGGATGGAATGTGTCTTTCTCCCCTACGCTCTCCTTTTGGTGTCTGGACGTGGAATTCAACATTCCAAATATTATCCTTGCAACTAATATGACAGTTGCTACAACTTCTCCACCTGATCTTCTTCATCCTCCTAAATTTGGGAAAATTTGTAAGTGTCAAAGGTTGTGGCCTTTGAGATTTCTCCTGTGAGCCCGACTGTTGGGTCTCGATATGGTGCACACTTGAGCTCTACGTGAAAACTTGCACATTCACTTCTAATCTTGTGAACTTACTCAGAACTCCAAAGGGGGTATCAACCCTTCTACTTCTCTTTGCTGGAATTTTGTGCGCAAAGGAACTATCCCTCCCGAGCTTTGTAAAGTTGAAATAATTTACCTTCGGCACACCCCTTATGCTTTCCTAAGCCTTCATACGACATATTTCAACACTTTTTCTAAGTCTTGGACTGGTGCACTCCTTGCACATATTTTCCTCCAGACCCCTGATCTCTCTCAGGTGTTATGAGGAAAATTTATCTATGGCTAGGGTGAACCACAACAGATGGAAATGACTGCAGAAATCAACTTTCTCCCAATAATATGATATATAAAACAATGTGCAAGGGATATAAAAAAGAGGCCTACCTCGTCCAGATGTTCGATGATGTGCACCATTGAGCACTTTGATAAAAAGTTATATATACCTACAACAAGTTCTCAACAAATAAGAAAAAACAAGAATATGGTGGCAATATAAAAAGTTAGCATATTAGATAGCATAATCCATCAATATACCTAACAAATATGCCCATGGATAATAATTAATATATTTTCAAGACATCAATTGGATGGGAAGAGAGTATTTATATTACTAAATGATCAGCAGAAGTGAAAATATTACAGACTTCTTTGTCGGCACGGCTCAGAACCGAGAATCCAAGTTCCTTCTAGCTGGGCCTCCACCACTTCAATCCTCCACCAAAGGCAAGCTCATAGGAAGGATAAAATGAGGTTATACATCAATAAGGTAAGAGCTTGGAGGCTGAACACTATGTTCATACTTAAAGGACAAAAGGATGCAGACTGAATATGAAGTAAATAATTTCTCTAGAGTAACTTTTCTCTAAAAGTTGAATTCTTTTTCCTTTTCCATACCTTAGAATGGGCCTCTTAAAATCCTTCAAAATGAAACTGAGGGGCCGAGTCAGAATGTTTCTAGTATATGAAATGCCAAGGATTAGAGATCTCCTGTCATGACATGGAAACGCAACATTTAATTTTTATTTTCTGGCAAAAATCCCAATGTACGTGGGCTGTAGTGGAGAAGCTTGCGTATACGCCTGCTGTATAGGGTGTAAGATGCATACAAGTGGAAAAATTTGTATTTTTGTCTCTGGATTTTAGTAACAAGGAAGATAAGTCTGCATAGGGAAATGGAATAACGCCCTCTCTGCAAGATTGCATAGGGTGAGGCAAACCTTTCTCTAACATCAAGTTCACTAGTGCACTCCTTGTGTTCGCTCAATGCACACTTTCAAATCTCTCCTAAAAAGTGTTCAACAAGTCTATTTGTCTTTGAATTCCTCCAACACTTTAGAAGGTCTTGGTTCTGTGCACTCTTTGCACCTGCTCAAAACACTCCTTGCTGAGACTTTACTTTAGAGTGTTCAACAACTCTGAATTATCTCTCCTGTCTGTTTACCAAAATGTTCAGTAACTATGGGGTATATTTTACACATTATTTTGGTCACCTCGGTGATCAATTGACGACATGTTCTTAACTCACTTCCATGTTCCTTGAAAATATTAAAAGAAACTTTATCCATGAGAAAAGTGGTTTTCTTTTCCTCCCTCAAAATCTATGACAAGGAAGATTGTTGCACACTACTCTATGCTTTGGGTGCGACAATGCTTGATTGTCACACTCTGCAAAAAATATGGGTTGTGGCATCGTTGCAGGCTGCTTGTACATAGAGTGTGAGGATGCTTAAGCAAAGTAAAAGTCAAAATTCACGAATGTTCTAGAAGGGAATCTTCTAGAAGATGAGGTGGTCTCCGATCGGTTTGGATATTAATTGCTTCTCTGATTTAGTGGGATCATCCTAATATCCTCATCCATCCCTTTTTCACCCTATATAAAGAGGGATCTCTCATGGAAAAGGATAAGGTTGAAAAGGATAATATTTGCATGTGCATGAAGAGTTCTTCTATAGATTATACTTGGGATAGCTTGGCTTTAGCTCTCTAAGTAAAATTGTGGATCTTCTTCATCAAAGGCATTGGAGAAAAGGTGTGTGTGTTGGAGCGAAGAGCCATTGAATGAGATCTTGCAACATCAAGGCATGGGTTGTATTATCCACTTTCCATTTTAATATAATGCAACAATACATTTCTTCCTTATAAAGGTTTCTTTGCTTTTATTGTATAACTCCTTGATCTTATACATATAATTCATTGGAATATACATATCTTTTTTCTCTCTATCTTTGTTGGTTTGTGCTTCTTAAAAAGGTTCACCATCCAACAAATCCAAATATGGAGCGAAAATGACAACACTAGCAAGGATCTGTAAGGACCCTCCTCGTTATAACAACAGTTCTGTTAACGGGTGCGAATTTTTTTATTTTATTTGTGTTAAGGTGTGTGCGCGTGTAGAAGTACGGTCTCACGTGACTCTATGTCGCCACCTGGCAACCGACAAAGCTGACCTTACAATAAGATGATTACGACCTTGTACAACACTAATTATATGAACAAGCATCCTCCAGGAAGGTGCAAGTAAGAAGGACCCAGACGTTGGCCAACCATGAATAAGACTCACTGAAAAATCTCGGACCAAAGCTCCCTTTAAATTTATTAAACGACGAGATATCCAACCTTAAAGAAAGTACAATTAGTTAACTGCAATCCCCGTTTGCTGAAATATAAATACCGGTTTCACTTAGATTCACAGACCTTAACATTTTTATGGGTCATCCGTCATAAAACGATTATCATGAATTCACCCTAACACCACCCTATCCTTCACTATTTAGCTTCGTATGCATTCTGGCACGTAACCGAACTTACTTAAGCAACCGCTTCCAGTGATCCATCATTTGTGAGCATTGCAATCTTTAGGTTTGCATCAAGTTCTCTACACAACAACCATTGACAAGGTTTATGGAACAAGAATCCTTCTCATTGTAACGTTTATCCTTGGCATCATGCTCACCGTTCTTTATGCATCAAGTTAACAGGAATTCAATCATAGAAGTAGCTCTCTATTGCATTTTATTATTTAATTTACCTTCAGCAATGCCAACGAGAGCTCATACAACTCTTGCAATTCCATTATTTAAATGCTCATAATGCAAACAAGAGCATAAACATGTAGTCCAAGACAATCAGCAGCAATATATTGACGAACTTAAGTTCCACAGATGGTATGGTTGCTCATGCAGGTAAAAGTTTGGATACAAATATTTCAAACTTATGTCTCATGCTGTAGCATAAAGGCAAAGTTAAACCATGCAAGGAAATTGCCTATGATCACTTGACTCATCACAAAAATTCTTGAACTTGTATGGTTAAATCAGGGAAGAATGTACTCAACGGAGATGCCAACAAGTGAAATCTGTTTCCCCCTTTTTATTTAAGCAGGTTATCATCGAACCGTATTTTCTTGAAGTGAACTCATGGGTAGCAATATCACTCGCTAAGTTTTATTTGTCAGTACCATCTTGACGTTGCAAGACAACCCACCATTTCAAACGAGCGAGAATACAATTTTTGTTCACTCTTATGAGGGATAGAGATAATCATAGAGGTCCATAACATAGCTAACATTCACCCAATGAAAAGAAATGAGAAGGCAACATTGTACCATGCCAAAACATAGTTATACTACAAGCCCCAAAGAATTTTATAAAAGACTAAAGTGGGAAAAGAAAAAATACCCATGGCTGTTAATAATTAACACCCTACAGGTTACCTAGCAGCTCTGCAGCAAGAAAAGAGGTCAAGGAATAGGGGTTTAATTAAATCCATAAACAGAAATGTAAAATGACTACATTGAGACATTGTTACAACGCTTTAATGGCAAGAACCCTGGTTGGGTTTTAATGGTAGTTAAGGGAAAAACTAAAGGTTGAAAGAATGTGTCTAGCATTCCCCCAAAACCCAGACGTCCATCCTTTCCCGTGTCGGGCATTATTTTCTTGACCAAAGGAAAATACAGAGATCCCTCATACAACACACGACAATTCTTGGGGATAAAACACAGAATTATCCATGAATCAATGGCTTCGATGCAAGGGGAAAAAGCAGAATTTTCATGGGAAAAACAAGATCATGCCAAGCAGAAAACACAGCAGCAACTTATACACCTTTTGGCATACGTTTTTCACATAAAAGACATTTCTTATCTTGCACAACATGCCCTAAAATTGAGGTATATATGTAAGCAAAAAGGTCATGAAATAAACTTGTTTTGCCTTCTACAAATGGGTTTATCTATGGACATAAAGTCAGAATTATGAAGTGCCATATCCCACCTTTTTCACCAAATCCAACAGCCATCAAATTGCAACAGTAGACACCAAACCCATTGCCAACAATTGACATCAACAAGCTCAGTCATAATATAGATAAGGTTAATGAGGTTGACTGCCCAATCAATGTGCTTGTCAACACACACAGAGATTTCCACTACAATTTCCATTCCCAAGCATGCACACGATCTACACTCTTCTTATTAATCAATCAAACTGTGTACATACGAGGCCACAACTGTCCATGAGGTTCTCATTGTTTACACACCATTGTGAATCCTTGAGTACAAGCTGGCTGCCAGATTCCTAGGCCAAGAATTGTCACAACTATACCAGAAAACACTCCAAACTTCTACTTGGGCTTCATCATGCCCATACCATTTGAAAAGGTGAAATTAAAGATAATCAAAGTAGATATCACAGTCACAAAACACATAAATTTCCCTATATATGACACACATGTTTCATATGCAAAACGCAGGGGTTGGAAGATCCAGTCACTATTTGTCACGACACCATCCAATTGGGATTGGATCTATTAAACAAGGTATAGAAAAGACCGTGAACATGGCGGGCATAGCTTACCAGAGGCAGACCATTTTTCCATTCATTGGCATGCCCACACAATGGCATAACACATTTTTCATAATTAGAAATGCAAAACAACTTAGTAATAGAGGATTACAATTCATTGACAATCTGTGTAATGAAAGGTATGTAGCGCACACACGGTCTCAAGCAGTTTGCTTGCCCTCAATGCTTAGTTACCATAACAGTCCGTAATTACCATTCTCACAGCTATTGCAAATTATTGAAGAGTATGAGTAAAGATATACCTTCTCATTGAGAGATTTCTACAAACACTTTCTGAAATTCGTTTATCTGTTGTTGTACCAATGTCTTAATGAACATAATAACACTCTATAATTAACAAGATGTCTATCTCTAATCCAAGGCATACTGGAATCCCCAAGAAAACACTCAGTCTTCTACCAATCTTTTAAACGATACAATGTGAAAGGAAAAAGGAAAATAACACGCAGAGGTTCCCTTACTCGGAGATGAGATCGTGCCACCCAGAAACACAGTGAAATTAACATGCTATCTTTAATCCAATGCATACTGGAATTCCACTCTACAGTACCCACGGCCAAGACATAAAACACAAGGACATAGGCTGGTAAAATGAAGCCCACTGTCTTCTATATTCGCCCAGAAGGTAAGAAGAAACAGAGAACCCACAAAATGAACCCACACTGTATTTGACGCCCAGAAATAAAAAGGAATGCCCATTACAAACAGAAAATGCCCCATACTCTGTATATATGCCCAGCATTAAAAATAAATGCACAATACGAATAGAAAACACCCAGGACTCTGTATATACGCCCAACATTAAAAAGGAATGCAAAATACGAATAGAAAACACCTAGGACTCTGTATATACGCCCAACGTTAAAAAGGAATGCCCATTACAAATAGAAAAGGCCCAATAATCTGTATATACGCCCATCATTAAAAAGAAATGCACAATACGAATAGAAAACACCCAGGACTCTGTATATACGCCCAACATTAAAAAGGAATGCCCATTACAAATAGAAAAGGCCCAATAATCTGTATATACGCCCAACATTAAAAAGAAATGCCCAATACAATAAAAAAAATGCCCAATACAATTTTACCCCGCCCTAAACTGTACCCATATGAAAAAAAAATGAAATATCCATAATCCCAACTAATTACCAGTAACCCTAAATTGAACTGATCATAAAAACGAGAATCTTCTGAGTCTAAGAACGAGGAAAGGACATTCGCATCCATACAATCAAAATATTAACAGTAATCACTATGCCTTCTACCTTACTAAGTTCAGGAACATACCTTTGCTTGGTTGTCTGCCGCAATTGACTCGCATGCTCTTTGTTGCTTCCCTCTTCAGTGCTCCCGCTTGCCGACCGCAATGAACTCACCGGTACCTCCCAGCCAAACGCTAGGGGTACTCTTCTTCCCCCTCGGCCCCCCGAGCCGCAAAGGGGCCACACACAATTAGAGAGTAACTAGCTTCTCAACTCGCCTCCAAGGCTGAGCTACCACTCAAGTCTGCTGAGAATCCCCAACTCCTACGAGAAATCAGTCCAGTCTCTAGTCTGGCAGCGTAACCCTACCAATCTCCCCAAAAAAAGGTCCCCTTATTCCCCCCTCTCCCTTTCTTTTATCTAGACTCAACCCTAATTCTTCTTTTCTTAGGTTTTCCCCCCTTTTCCCTTTTGAATTTCTTACTTTTCTTTTAATTTATTTTGTTTATATTATTTTATTTTTCTTTTCAAAAACACAAGAGTATGTGCGCTCATTATTCATTTCCTTTTAATTTTTACATGCTTAACTTTATTTGTTTACAATTGTTCATAATATAAATATACATATATATATTTTCATTTTCTATTTATAAGCATGCATTTATCTTTGTAGTTTATCA
>SNQJ01S0240710.1:0-13521 GCA_010110895.2 Picea sitchensis
ATTTACACAACTCACTGTAGACATGGGACGTTCCTCCCAAATGTAGGATTTGTTACATCAAGTATTTCTACAACAGACCACCCTCGAGCTGGGGCTATGAGTCCATAAGGGATAGAGAGCACTCTCTCAACCCAAACTCCTACTAGTATCACAACCTATTCACCCTTTCAACCATCCCAAACACCAGCTCTCTTTCCCCCTTCAATCTGTACAACCTAAAGAGTGGATCCCCTTATTTGTAATGCAATCCCTCAGGCTATCACACCTCTTCTAGAGCTCCAACACAAACTGACCAGGAAAATCTCAATGTTGGGATCTACAAGGATTCTCAATGTCAACTTTCACAACAAAATTATGATTCAACGCCCATTACAGGATTGACTCCATTCCTCTTACAGCTCGTACCAGGCTAGAGTGATGGTAGAATGATGGTAAGTATGAATGAATGAATAATAGAATTTCCCAAACACAAGGGATAAATATGCATGTTTTTAACTTGCCACTTGGCAATCAAGGAAGTCCTACCCAACTACTTTTGCATGCATTTCAAGGTTGATATGTCTTTTACATAAGCATATCATAAAATATTATAATAATAAGGTTGATATTCCTTTTACATAAGCATATCATAAAATATTATAACAAGGACTTTAGGTTACAATAAAATATTATAATATTTCTAGCTTTGACCCCTTTGAGCTACCTTAAGCCTCTTCTCTTGGAGTCATAGCCCCCCATCATTTTAGTCCCCCTCCACTCATAGCCAACGATGTATTTGTATTTGTTGACCACCTATTCAACTAGGGGGTCAACTCCATGTACCATGAAGATATGCACCATTAGGTGCTACCAAGTCAGAGACTTACTGGTTCTATAATGAAGTTTGGGCCCTCAACACATCTTTTTGTAATGGAATTTTCGCCCCCCTGCGTGGGATTATAATGTAATGGGTCTGCATGGATCATAGTTAAGTCAGTTTCTTTAGGACTTCATCATTAGAGGAGTCCCTTTCACTGAGTGTTTTTTTTCCTCGGGTTATTAATTTGGCCTAACCAGCCTTATTAATTTCCCTTCAGTTTTTTACTCCCACAAATAATTCCTCCAAAGTGATGAAAGGCGTTCTAATGGTCTAGTCCTCTGGTAGCTAGTGTTTAGGAATATTGTAAATGATTGTTTAAGACATCTCTTAAAGTTTTGCAGAATTTTGTTGAGTCTAGATAGTTTTTTTAATTTATTAAAATTGCCTAAGTATGGGTAATTTTAATTAATTTTTGATAAAAAAAAATGTAAAAACTAGGTCCTTGAGATTTTGATAGGGGTATTTGTGCTCTAAATGAATGGAATGAGACCCCCTGCACCCTTGGACCAAGTTTCATCTCAATAGGACAAGTTTTGCTAGGTGTTTTTCCATGAGGAGTCTTAGTCAGTCCAAAACAACAATTTAATTGCTAGTCTTGACATAGTCAAAATGTCAAATTTTGTAATTTTGAGTTAAATGGTTAGAGAGAAGGTGGGAGAACTTACTCAAACCCATACCTAAGCTATCATAACCCCTTTCCTAACCTTTTATACCCTCTTCACTTAACTTCCACTTCATATCACTCACTCCCCTAGGGAAGTTGCACCCCCCTAGAGGAAGTTAATGTCCCAACTAAAAAATTAAAGGGGAAACACCTCCCTAACCCCTAGTGCTCCCTCCCTAGTACCTAACCTTAGTGTTGGGTGGTATAAAAGGGTGTTACCCATCCCCATCACTCATCCCTCACCCTCCACTCATGCTCAAAACCCTAAAAGTGTGCCCCCTTGAGATGATCACTCTTGCTTATGTTTTGACACCTGGAAAGCATCCAAGAAGGGTAGCCTTGCCTTCCCAAGTATAAATAAAGGCCCTCTCACCTTCATTTCTCATCTTCTTTCAGTGTATTGTTACTATACCCAAATCTCTCCCACTCTTCTCTCTCTCCCATATTGCTCTCTCTTTTCTCAAGCTTGAAGCAAGTATTTGCTCAAGCTTGTTCATAATAGAAGAATCTTTGGAGGAAACCATTAGTATTTGGAGTATTCTTGATGCTTGGTGTCGGATCTTATTGAGGTGACTTGTATTTGTGTTTTATTTCAGTTCTTAGTTTCTATATTAGAGTAGGAGATCCAAGCAAAGTACTTTGTTTGGATAGATCTATAGTAGTATTGCTCTAGATCTTAGTATAGTAGTTTCCTTTCTTCTTCAAAGTATTTTGTGGATGTTATGGGATCTACTTACCTCCTTCTTTGTCTTGTATCTTTATCTCATTTGCTTGCAGGTTGCTAAGGGTTGAGAAGGAGCAACTTCAGATTTGGAAGTTGCATTTTCCACCTAGTTTTATTTCCTCTTATAGTTTTGGTTTTGAATTTTTGTTCTATTTTCTGAGTTTATGGGTAGATTTGTATGCTGAAGTAGATCAAAATCGACTACAAATACTACTATTTTCCATATTATATTTCTATTTTATCTTGACATAAATTTTCTGCAGGGTTTTCAGTCATTTTCTACAGTTTTCCAGCAAGTTTTACTTGATAGCTTTTGCAGGTCTTTGATAGAAAACGAGGAGGAACAACCCACTTGGGGCCTTAAAACATCAGAAACAACCTCCTAAGTTGAGGTGAATACTTACCCAACACTTCTCTCTTCTATTCTCATTGTAAGCAAGCCTCCAAAGGGTAACCAAGGACTTTCACTTCTCCTAAAATTAATTTACTGCAAGTTTTTAGTTTCTTTGCCTACACCTAGGAAAGTTCTTGGCTTTGCCAACCATCCTAAATCATGAGGCTTTCTTGCTGCAATTTATTTTCTATTATTAGTTTAGTTTCTTTTCAACCCACTTTGGCACAACAAAGGAAAGCTTGCCTCCACCTTGTGCCATTGTTTGAGGTTTGCTTAACTTAGCTTTATTTACAAGCATTTTATTTTCACTTGATTGCCTACACCTTGGAATGTTCTTGGCTTTGCCAACCCCCAAAATTGTAAGGCTAGACTAATTATGGGTGTTTCATTTTTGTGCTCAATAATGGTTTATGTTAAGTAATGAAGTAATCATATGCTAGTGTAGGCCCATGGAGGCATAATAAGTTTATGGTGTTTGTTATCGCACAGTTTGTAGCAAGGATAAAAGACTTGAAGTTTGAAGGTCAAACTGGCGTAACAGGAACCAATCCCACCCAATGTCACCACAATGGGATGGTTCTTTCTTTTTAGGGTGGTAAGGCCCAGGGGAGATGTCCCCAGTGACCTGGGGTTTTGAGAAGGCAAAGGATAATAAGCTAAAGACAAGTTTCCCCCCTCACAAGTCACCACCAAGCAGATAGTCCGGCTAAACAACCAATAATAAAGTATAACCAAAGAAAAGATATGCACCTGCTTGAGACAAAGCAACAAGAAGACTGATATATATGTGATATGCTCACTTGGTTAGTACTTCACGTAAATCAATGACTATCTGATACACATATAAGAAATTTGACAATAAATATTGATGAATTCAATGTTTATGAAATAACAATGATAATTAAGTCACTTCTTCAATAAATGATGAAACGATGTGGCATTCAATGTAACAAATCAATACTTCATTCAATTAATGCCTCTAAACACCATTCAATTGCTTATAAGGAAAATGTTTCACTGCACTAATGATATCAAGCCAAAGATGACGGCAGCAGTAAGTTAGTAGGTTAGTTCTTAAGCTAGGGTTAGTAGTTAGAGTTTAATTCAAGGTTTTGAGAGTTGTTGTAATCAAGTTCACTTCAAACAAGAGGTCTTTAGATCGGTGCCTTAGGGTTTATGGAGTCAAAGTGAAGGATGCAAGAGCTAAAGGATTTAAAGATAACATGGCTAAGGACTAGAGAGAAACGCTTTGAGGTGTTGCTAGAGCAAGGCCTCAAAGTCAAAACCCTAGGGGAGAGAGGCTCACCTTGGTGTAGGAGAACTAGGCCTCGATGCTCTCTCCTCCTTCCTTAACTCGATGGTAATGACGGCTAGCTGCAAAGAAAGCATAAAAATAAGACAAGAGGGTTTGAGAAACAAAGTGTTGCTACAGCAAGGCTTTTACAACAAACCCTAGAAAGATCGGCCCAAAGTGTAGAACGCCTAGGCTCTGAGGCGTCTCCTCCTTCTTAGCTTAAAGTAAAATGTCTAGCATATGAAGAGGGGGGAAAGAGTGTAGCTAAGGCTAGGCTCAATCCTCTTCAACATGAAAGAGAAGAGTGTTGCTATGGCAAGGCTCTATCTCATTTCAGCAAATAAAATGGCTAGAAATCTTGACGGGGACATGAGACAAGGACCTACAATGTGTGCTTGTCCCATAGGGTTTATTCAACAAATTATAACCATAAATGCAAGACAAATAAAACTACAAACATTCATTCAAGAAGTTTTGCAGAAATTTACTTACATTTAACCAAGAAATTAAGTAGCAAATCGTAGTTGTAACACCTTCCACCAAGATAAATGCCAAGAAAATCTTCCTTCAACAATTGCACTCCCTATTTCAGCCAAAACCCTAGAATAGGGCGCAAATTTCAGACCTCACCAAGTGGTGAGTGAGAGATGATGATAAAATGAGAGTAAAAACCCTCAATATATACTGTATCAATGACCTAATTTTATTTTTAGGTCATAAAAAGGCTGATAAGGCCTAAACACTAAAAATCATACTCTTTTACATTAAAATGCTAAATTAAAACCTTAATCAAGCTGAAAAGAGACAACAATCCCCTCCAAGGGAGATGTTATCCCCTTTTAGGGCAAATGGAGCATCCTGGAGCAAAACGTTAGCCCCCCTTGGGATTCTCCAAGCTGCCACACATGCCAAATGCCCTATCCATCTGCCAAAATGCCCATGAAGCAAGGATGACACCATGGACCTCATGGGTGATGTCTTAGGCCTTCCAAGGCCAACAATCCACTGAAAGGGGCTCAACCCCCTTAGGTAAAGCTATGTCAGGGTGCCTCTGGTGGAACGTCCTCCTCTTCTCCGGTGCAAAGCCTCTGATCCATCTCTGTCCTGTCTTTGCCCCCTGATGGGGTCTCAGCATCCACCTAGTGGGCTCTTCAGCCCCATGGAGGTCCAAACCGATCATCTCCCCATGTGTACTGGTCCAAATGGTACCTGTCTGTCGGGCATGGTCCTGCACATCAAAAGCTACGCCCTCCTTGGGCTCATCAGTCACAGGGATCATAGCAATGTCAATCACATCTCATCATCAATATTATTAAACATGTGCATAAAATCCCTAATACATTAGTTAACAACTCAAAAGACATTAGACAAGCCTACAATACAAGTCTAGAGGAAAGGACAAGGCGTCCTATTGGGCTAGTATCCACTGGAAAAGGAAAGTTCCCGAAAGAGACCTCATCCAAGCCATGTAAGTGGGTGATGTGGTCTGGAGATGTCCAAGCATCTGGGTGCAATAAGGGCCAAGGATGCAAGAAATGTTACATGTGGATGCCTTTGTGAAAAGGCGAGCTGTACCTGTCATAGATGCATTCTTTCCAAGCTCGTTCTTGCCTTTTATTCTTTTTCGTTTTATTCTTTTATCTTTTATTGCTTTTCTTTTTGTTCAAGAGATAATCGGGGGACACTGCCCTGGCGTGGTGACCAGTGGTGACAATGTTACCCACAAGTACTTTGATAGAGATGAGAAGGCTGGCTCATGATGAGACACCCTTTCCCTTGGCCATGCAACCAAGAGTCACTGCCCTGGCATGGTAACTAGCTAGTGGCAATGTCATACTGCTAGGTACCCATGGACCTAATAGGCTGGCTTGTGTTCTATTACTTTTCCAGGTCCCTCTTGTTTCTTGTTGAGAAGCCTTTTACTTCTCTCTCGGGGATCCCTAGGCAAAGCATATCGAGGTTTTATTCTTAGGCTTTTATCTTTTACCAGCTTGCTTTTACCTTCTGGGTCTTTAGCCCCTTCTTCCCACGAGATATGGTGCAATCCTAAAAATAGGTCAACCCAGTGCCTGGACAAGTGGAATGGGACAAGTGAGCGAGAAAAAAGATGGAAAAGTGGTGTTGTGAAGGGAGCGGATGATGGATTTTCAGAAATCCCCCCAGTGGCAAACCAAAACCTACAAACACAGGCTTACTAGGGCACCCTGTCAATCCCCCCAAGCATGGTCAAGTGGGCAAGTGTAAGATCCAAGAAGTTGTTAGAAATGAAAGGAATCAGATGCATACATTCAATGGTTTTGATGATCAAAGTGATACATACCACAATACCTGGACTAATTACCTCGTGGAGCAAGAACCATATTTGACAAAGGACCAAGCCGATGGTGATGGATACTGTTGTTGTTGACAAGATAAAGGTGTTGGATGAAAGAAAAGGTGGGCCCTCCAGGGCCATGCTCAAGTCAATCATGTTCTCGGTACTCCATGTCTAGGACCTGTGGGCCTCAAGACATGATCTCCTAGTTATTCCTAAAAGTGGGGGATACCATCTGGCTCCAACTCCGGGACATGTGCTCACCGTAGAGCGCATGAGAACCTCAACATCTTCGGCATAACTTGCTAACTTTCTTGATCTCAATAGAAGCATTAGTAACAAAATTGGGGTGGTAATGCCACCCTGGCATACATATATATACATACATATATATATATATATATATATATATGGACTGAAATAAATCAATCAACAGTGTAAAGCAAACTACTTGCCTATACTTACCTGTTGGTTGGATGTTGGGTGTAGTCAAACAACTAGTGAAGCCAATCCAACAATGTCCCACAATACCTGCCATTGTGCTTCATCATAAACCAAAACAGTGACAAATCAAGCACAAAAATGGCATGGGTTAGAGCATATATCATATCATCGAAAATCATAAAGTCTAACTCATGGAGGTGGGTCAGAGGGATAAAATCTTGCCAAGTCCATCTCTGAGGAAAGCACTCAATCCACCTCCGAAAGGGGTCATGAAAATCCCAAGGTTCAGAGCACTAACTCAAAAGGTCTGCACACTAGCTACCTAGGACGTTCTTACACTTTGAAGTCTGGGAAGGGATTGACAAGGATGTATCAGACGACTTGCAAATTCTCAAGGGAGAGTTGAAAAATTGATATGATAAACTTAAGCTTGTAATATTCAACCAACCTTTGGACTCTAGGGTTTTCCCTAGAGGAAATTCAAAATCAAAGACATACTTCCCAACCACACCTCTGGAAACACAACAGGGTAAAGTAATCAGAGGTGGATGGGGAAAGTCGTCACAAGGATCCTCCTTTAAGCAAAGAAGGTCCTTACTTCTATCAAGACCTGAGCACAATGGTGGTCGTTAATCATATTTATGGAGAGAATCCAAGTGCTCAAAGGGGTACTCATCAAAGCCCTAAAGGTAAGACCAAAAATCATCAATCAAATACAGTACTTGGTCAACCTCGGGTGTTTGGGGAGCATCGGTAAAAATCTTATCTCCTTGTTGCCACTGGTCATGAGTAACTTGTTGTGATAATTGCAAAGGAAACACTTGGAGATGACTCTCTATGTCATAGATGGGATCCACGTCATAACCCACTGCATCCCACCTACGTCTCCCAACATGTATGAACTCATGAATATTAACTATGTCAGTATCAGTATCATAACATGGAGGGTTGAAAACATTCAAAAGCTCACCCATTTCCTCCTCTTTTTCCAAATCATAAAGTAGACAATCATCTAAATCTTGGAGAGGAGGGTGACTTACTTTTCTTTTTTTGCAGGAGCTTCAAGGACTTGGGTATTTTTAACATGCATTACTGTCTTATCCTCATGAGTTGCCCCTTCATCTTTGGTTGTACAGCAAGGAAGATGCTCTTTGTTCAGGGATTCCATTTCTCCATCATTCTCTGAATCATGAGAAAAGGTATCATCCAAATCCTAAAAAGGAAAGAAAGTAACCTTTTTGTCTAGTTGTTGTGCAAGTGGATAAGGCTTGTGGATCGCTTCATCAGGAAGAGGAGGGCATGTTGATACTTGTTCATTGGGTTCAAGCTCCTGAGTTGTGTCTTCAACAACCCTTTTGTTTGTTCCCCTTCTTCTTGGAGATCAACAATGAAGTTCTCAAGGGAAAACAAACTTTCCCTATTAAGAATCCCTGAAGTAAAGAGGCATCTTATCTCAGACAAAGAGATTTTCTCCTCAATCCTTGCAGACATGTTGTAAGATTCATCAAGTGTCCTTGGGGCTCTCTTATCAAGGGTAAAACTCAAATATCCCAAAAGTGCATGAGTAAAGAGATGGACAAGGTATCTCTTCTCCGGATGATGACTTTCAGGAATTTGATACAGCATGTTCTCAAATCTATCCTGGAAGTCTCTGACAGTTTCATCCACGGCTTTCTTTATATGATCGAGTTCTTCTAGTAGTACTAGGATGTCTTCTAATTGGATACCCCATCTCTCGAGAAAGGTTTCCTCAAATTTCTCCATAGTCGTGATGTTGGCATCAGGGAGGTTGTCATACCACTCTTCGACATTGCAACAAAGGGTGGTAGAGAAAAGTTTCATGACCACGTCTTTAGCATAATCATCGACAGGGTAGGATAGGAAGAAGTTCTAGAAATTTATCATATGATAGTCAGCTCTTTCTCTATCACCACCAGTGAATCCAGGGAGAAAATTTATGTATTCAAAGGGCATTTGTTGAGTGTACCCTAGGATGTTACTCATGTCTAAAGGCTTGTAGTTTTTCGGGTCCCATTGTGAAGTCATGGTTGGCTTTATCATCAGTGGAGTCACCAGATAATTTTCTTTAAACTATCAAAAGTTGAGGGAAAACACCCTAAGTGGAGTCGCTAGGTAATCTTGTAAGAATAAGACTCTCTAAGGCAAGGCTTAACGAAAAGTGTCGTATTGAGGAGAATTGACTCAACGTTCCCCGACAACGGCACCAAAATGTTATCACACAGTTTGTACCAAGGATAAAAGGCTTGAGGTTTGAAGGTCAAACTAGCGTAACAGGAACCAATCCCACCCAATGTCACCACAATGGGATGGTTCTTTCTTTTTAGGGTGGTAAGGCCCAGGGGAGACGTCCTCGGTGACCTAGGGTTTTGAAAAGGCAAAGGATAATAAGCTAAAGACAAGTTTCCCCCCTCACAAGTCACCACCAAGCAGATAGTTCGGCTAAACAACCAATAATAAAGTATAACCAAAGAAAAGATATGCACCTTCCTGAGACAAAGAAACAAGAAGACTGAGATATGCGATATGCTCTCCTGGTTAGTACTTTATGTAAATCAATGACTATCTAATACACATATAAGAAATTTGACAATAAATATTGATGAAGTCAATGTTTATGAAATAGCAATGATAATTAAGTCACTTCTTCAATAAATGATGAAACGATGTGGAATTCAATGTAACAAATCAATACTTCATTCAATTAATGCCTCTAAACACCATTCAATTGCTTATAAGGAAAACGTTTGGCTGCACTAATGATATCAAGCTAAAGATGATGGCAACAGTAAGTTAGTAGGTTAGTTCTTAAGCTAGGGTTAGTAGTTAGGGTTTAATTCAAGGCTTTGAGAGTTGTTGTAATCAAGTTCACTTCAAACAAGAGGTCTTTAGATCAGTGCCTTAGGGTTTATGGAGTCAAAGTGAAGGACGCAAGAGTTAAAGGATTTAAAGATAGCACAGCTAAGGACTAGAGGGAGAAGCTTTGAGGTTTTGCTAGAGCAAGGCCTCAAAGTCAAAACCCTAGGGGAGAGAGGCTCACCTTGGTGTAGGAGAACTAGGCCTCGGTGCTCTCTCCTCCTCCCTTAACTTGATGGCAATGATGGCTAGCTGGAAAGAAAGCATAAAACTAAGACAAGAGGGTTTGAGAAACAAAGTGTTTCTATAGCAAGGCTTTTACAACAAACCCTAGAAAGATCGGCCCAAAGTGTAGAACACCTAGGCTTTGAGGCGTCTCCTCCTTCTTATCTTAAAGTAAAATGGCCAGCATATGAAGAGGGGGAAAGAGTGTAGCTAAGGCTAGGCTCAATCCTCTTTAGCATGAAAAGAATAGTGTTGCTATGGCAAGGCTCTATCTCATTTCAGCAAATAAAATGGCTAGAAATATTGACGGGGACATGAGACAAGGACCTACAATGTGTGCTTGTCCCCTAGGGTTTATTTAGCAAATTATAACCATAAATGTAAAAGAAATAAAATTACAACCATTCATTCAAGAATTTTTGCAGAAATTTACTTACATTTAACCAAGAAATCAAGTACCAAACCGTAGTTGTAACACCCTCCACCAAGATAAATGCCAAAAATGCCAACAAAATCTTCCTTCAACAATTGCGCCTCCCTATTTCAGCCAGAACACTAGAATAGGGCGCAAATTTCAGACCTCACCAAGTGGTGAGTGAGAGATGATGATAAAATGAGAGTAAAAACCCTCAATATATATTGTATCAATGACCTAATTTTACTTTTAGGTCATAAAAAGGCTGACAAGGCCAAAACATTAAAAATCATACTGTTTTACATTAAAATGCTAAATTAAAACCTTAATCAAGCTGAAAAGAGACAAAAAGCCCCTCCAAGGGAGACATTAGCCCCTTTTAGGGCAAATGGGGCATCTTGGAGCAAAACTTTAGCCCCCCTTAGGGTTCTCCAAGCTACCACACATGCCAAATTCCCTGTCCATCTGCCAAAACGTCCATGAAGCAAGGATGATGTCATGGACCTCATGGGTGATGTCCTAGGCCTTTCAAAGCCAACGTTCCACTGAAAGGGGCTCAACCCCCTTAGGTCAAGCTGTGCCAAGGTGCCTCTAGTGGAACGTCCTCCTCTTCTCCAGTGCAAAGCCCCTGATCCATCTCTGTTCTATCTCTGCCCCCTGATGGGGTCTCAGCATCCACTTGGTGGGCTCTTCAGCCCCATGGAGGTCCGAACTGATCATCTCCCCATGTGTACCTATCCAAATGGTACTGGTCCGTCAGGCATGGTCCTTCACATTAAAAGCTACACCCTCCACGAGCTCATCAATCACAGGGATCATAGCAATGTCAATCATATCTCATCATCAATATTATTAAACATGTGCATAAAATCCCTAATACATTAGTTAACAGCTCAAAAGACGTTACACAAGCCTACAATACAAGTCTGGAGGAAAGGACAAGGCATCCTATTGGGCTAGTGTCCACTGCAAAAGGAAAGTTCTTGGAAGAGACCTCATCCAATCCATGTAATTGGGTGATGTGGTCAGGGGATGTCCAAGCATCTGGGTGCAATAAAGGCCAAGGATGCAAGAAATGTTACCTGTGGGTGCCTTTGTCAAAAGGCGAGTTGTACCTGTCATGGATGCATTCTTTCCAAGCCCGTTCTTTCCTTTTATTATTTTATATTTCATTGCTTTTATTTTTTTTCAAGAGCTAATCAGGGGACACTGCCCTGGCGTGGTGACCAATGGTGACAGCGTTACCCACAAGAACTTTCACAGAGATGACAAGGTTGGCTCGTGATGAGACCCCCTTTCCCTTGGCCATGCAACCAAGAGTCACTTCCCTGGCGTGGTAACCAGCTGGTGGCAATGTCATACTGCTAGGTACCCATGGACCTAATAGGTTGGCTCGTGATGAGACCACCTATCCCCTAGTTAGGTCTTGTTTTATTACTTTTTTGGGTCCCTCTTGTTTCTTGCTGAGAAGCCTTTTACTACTTTCTCGGGGATCCCTGGGTGAAGCATCTCGAGGTTTTATTCTTAGGCTTTTATCTTTTACCAGATTTCTTTTACCTTCTGGGTCTTTAGCCCCTTCTTCCCACGAGATATGGTGCAATCCTAAAAATAGGTCAACCCAGTGCCTGGACAAGTGGAATGGGTCAAGTGAGCGGGAAGCAAGATGGAAAAGTGGTGCTGTGAAGGGAGCGGATGATGGATTTTCATAAATCCTCCCAGTGACAAACCAAAACCTACAGACACAGACTTACTAGAGCACCCCGTCAATCCCCCCAAGCATGGTCAAGTGGGCAAGTGTAAGATCCAAGCATTTGTTAGAAATAAAATGAATCAAATGCATACATTCAATGGTTTTGATTATCAAAGTGACATACCATGATACCTGGATTAATTACCTCATGGAGCAAATACCATCTCTGACACAAGACCAAGCCGATAGTGATGGATGTTGTTGCTGCTGACAAGATAATGGTGCTGGATGAAAGAAAAGGTGGACCCTCCAAGGCCATACTCAAGTCAATCTTGCTCTCAATTCTCCATGTCTAGGACTTGTGGGCCTTGAGACATGATCACCTAGTTATCCCTAAAAATGGGGGATAACAATGCTCATTTTGTTTTTCTATTTCATTGCAAGTTACATTTACTTCAAGTACTTTGCTTTCAAGTTTATATCTTTACAAGTACTTTCTTTATGTCTTTCAGTCTTATGAGCATTGTGTAACATCATGGTTTAAGGCAAACATATAGTTTATTTCTTGCAAGTTTCATTTCAAGTACTTCATGCTCTTTCAAGTTATACACTTTTGTAAAATACTTATTTTTCATTTGCAAACAATTTCTTTTACATTCAAGAACTTGACATTTTGCAAGCACATCTTGCTCAACACACAACTAACTTAATACACCTTAGTTTCCTAGGCTTTAAAATTAACTAGTCTTAATAGGTCACCTTTTACTGACCCAACTTTGCCATCTAAAATGAGAATTGTAAGGAAGCAACGGGAGGTGCTAGATCGGGGATGATCTCATGACACTTGGCGTCCTTATGGGGAGTACTTCTTTTCTTCGGTTGACCTGTGGAACAAGGGTGGTGCCTTGTTTGCCTCACTTATTGAGCACCCAACAACTATTTGGTACAAGCGGGGGGAGTTTTGGAGTTTTCACTTAGTTTAGGATTCATACTCTTACTTAACAACTTAATAATCCTAATTAATCCACTACAACCTTGGGGCACTTTCATTTACATATCTTTATGGTTCATGCTTGACTAATTATGCAATCACTTGTCAATTCCATTAATTTTCATGCAATTTACTTTAAGCACTTGTGGATGTTAACTAAGTGAACTAAAGTTGTGCCTGTTATCCCCGATATCTAGGGATAACTAGGAGATCATGTCTCGAGGCCCACATGGTCCTAGACATGGAGTACCGAGAGCAGGAGCGACTTGAGCATGGCCCTGGAGGGCCCATCTTTCTTCTTCTTAGCCAGCTTTTTCCTATCAGCAGTACTAGATTCCATCACTACCGGCCTGGGCTTGCATCAGAGAGGACTCTTGCTCCATGAGGTAATTGGTCCGAGGTATCATGATATGTGTCATATTTGATCATTATAACTTTCTTATGTATGCATTAGGTTCCTTTAATTTCGGATGACTGCTTGGATCTTACACTAATCCTCTTGACCATTGTTGGGGTGATTGATGGGGCAACTTAGCAAGCCGGTATTCATGGGTTTTGGTTAGCCACCTAAGGGGGTTTGCAGATCCATCGTTCGCTCCCACCATCTTATCACTTTTCCATCTTATATCCCGC
>SNQJ01S0240712.1:2426-13705 GCA_010110895.2 Picea sitchensis
TCGTTATAAATAGGTTTATGCATTGATTATGTGTCACTAACATTTATGTTAATGCATGGATTATGTGTCATTTTAGTTATGATGATGTATCACTTGTGGTTATGTTTTTATTTTGTAACGAGTTTAATATCCTAATGAAAAACAAAAAATATATTTACCTGTCATACATCGTTTTTCATTGTCGTAACAGAGGGAACATTACATATAGTATCAGAGTGGGTTCAACCCCATGACTTGGGATCACTACGCCTTCCACTGTATTAAAATTTTTATTATAAACGTATTGCTAATTAAAATTAAAAATTTTCCGTGTAGGTAATCATTGTTATAGGACACCCTAGATGTAGATGACATGGTGCTAGGGGCAGAGGTGTTACGCCTCCAGTAGAATCCATGCCAAAGGGGTATAAATCCCAGAAGAGTTACCAGGTTTTCCACCCAAGAGAGTTGGAGTTTACCCTCGAATTGAAACCTAGAACTAAACCCATAGAAATAATGCATTATCATATGTCGACACTTGAGTTACATGATTTGAAAATGAAACTAAGGCAGTTGTTGGACCTAGTACTTATACGTCCAAGTGTGTTACCTTGGGGTGCACCTGTTATTTTCATAAGAAAGAAGGATGGGTCGTGGATACTATGTATCGATTACCATCAGTTGAAGAAGGAAATGATAATTAACCAGTATCTGTTTCCAAGAATAGACGATTTGTTCGATCAAATGATAGGCACGATGGTGTTTTCAAATATCGACTTGAGATCATGATATCACTAGTTGCAAATCAAAGAGGAGGAAATTCTTAAGACCACAATCAATATGAGGTTCAAAAATTACGAGTTTACCATTTTACCGTTTGGACTGACAAACACCCCAAGGGTATTCATGAGCTTAATGAATAGGGTGTTATGCGAATACTTGGATGTGTTTGTTCAGGTATTCATTGATGACATGTTGATATATTATCGGATGACAGAATAACATGATGAATATTTGTGCTTCATACTACAATTTTTACGAGAAAACAAATTATATGGGAAACTGTAAATATTTTATTTTTATCAATCGAGGATTCATTACCTAGGGCATGTTATCTCTGGCGAATGCATCATTGTGGATATAGCAAAGGTAGAGGCTATTATGGAATGGCCTATGCCGAAAAACGTACCATAATTATGTAGATTTATGGGTTTAGTAGGATATTACCGATGGTTCATCGAAGGTTTCTCGAAGATAGAAAATATGATCACAGAACTACAGAAGAAAAAAAAAAGAATTTTTATGGACTAAGAAATGCATAGAAGCATTTCGAAGACTCAATGATATGTTGACAACAATGTCAATACTAAAAGTACCCGACATGGATGAGGACTTCTTGGTATGCACATATGCGTCCAAGGAATGCTTAGGCATAGTCTTGATGCAATATGGTTAAGTGATCGCTTACATCTCAAGGAGATTAAGAAATCATGAATATAACTATGAAACACATGATTTGGAGTTATTGGCCATTGTGTATGACGTGAGAGTATGGAGACACTACCTGATTGTATGGAAATGCGAACTAAAAACATACCACTATGGTTTGCAACACATTTTTATGAAAAGTCACTTGAACGCACGACAAAGGAGTTGGTCATAATTTCTTAGTGAATAAGATTTTGAGATTACTTACATAAAAGGGACAATGAACAGAGTGGCAGATGCATTGAGTTAGAGACAACGCATATTATCGGTGGTACCTCTTCAAATGAATCTTCGAGAAAATATTCTAACTATACATTTCGACGATGACTAGTATAGAGAGGTTAAGGAAAATATCTGACAAGACACCATGTTGGTACAAAAGTTTGAAGGATATACATTGGACAACGATGTATTTATGAGGTATAATAACTAGATTTATGTACCACCTAACGACGAATTGAGAAGTTTGATATTAAGAGAAGCTCATAGAGCATTGTACATGGCTCGTCCAGGAGTCACGAACATGAGGGCATACCTTAAGCCATTATTCTTCTAGAAAGGAATGAAGGCGGACATAGTTAGCTATGTGGCGAGGTGCCTAGAATGTCAACAACTGAAGGCTGAACACAGACATTCGACAGAATTACTACAACCACATGTTATTCCAGAATTGAAATGGGAGGTCATTTCAATGGAATTTATTGTTGGATTTTTTTTTATGACAAGGAGACATGACTTGATTTCCATGGTATTTGACACTCTGACAAGGAATAAAAAAATTATTCCTGTGCACATGACGTATCAGGAACTAGACATAGCTAGAGTTTTTATATCCGAAAGAGGATCAGTATTTACAGGACGTTTTTGGACCAGCTTCCAAGAGGCCTTGGGGACACAACTAAAATTTAGTACAACATATCATTCTAAGATAGACGAGTAGATAGAAAGAACGAACCAAATTTTGGAATATATGTTGCATATGTACATGATGGACCAAAAAAAAGTGTTGGGAAGAGTTCTTGCCACTGGTAGAGTTTGCTTACAACAACTATGAAAGTACCATTAAGATGGCATCATTTGAGTTTCTTTACGGGTGGCTGTGTCGGATGCCATTGAGATGGGATCGACCTAAGGATAGGGTCCTCGTAGGACCAAAAGCAATCCAATAAATGGAAGAACAAATGCAATTGATACTAATAAGTATTAAAGAAGTGCAAGATCGGTAGAAGAGTTATGTCGATGCTCATCGCGTTGACTGTAATTATGAAGTTGGTGATAATATGAATTATGTACCATTATGGAGATAATATGCATTATGTACATTCGTGGAGATAATATGCATTATGTACCATCGCATTCGATAGCTATAGTGTCAAACAGTTGATTAGGTCAAGGTCTAGTGGGACAATTATAGTCCACACTCGACTTCTTGGGAGGATGCATATAATATGCCCCAATAGTTTCCATATATATATGATAGTTTAGACATATAGATCTTGTCAGATGCTTTATTTACTACATTTTATATATTGTACAACTTTAGGATGAAGTTTAAAACAAGAGGGGGTGTATGTAACATCCCACTCTTGTGAGCACATGTTATTGACTTATTCTATGAGGACATTTGCGTGCAAGTGATCCAGTTATAGTCCTTAGTTATGGTTTTCTTATGGCTTTTTGTGATGATGGTGATGGATTATGATATTATGTTATTTGATATATATGTAATGACAGATGTTATTGACGACTTTCCTTGAGAGTGTAGGAAACTTGACATATTGTGATGTCGATGGCATCAATGGACTTCCTTGGAATCCAGATTGAGTTAGGGAGTGGATTGTATTGGTTTGAGTATTTAATTTATTCATATGTGACATATGATCGATTATATTATAATGTTGTTTATGGATCATTGAAAGTGTTTCGTTGATGGATGCAGGCTGATGATTTCTTGCTAATATAACTCACATAAGGAGTAAAGGGTAAATTCACATAGACTGGATATTGAGGGACGGGTGTGGCAGTGTCCCTGTCATAGCCTACTAGCACTCTCGTCATGGATGGAATTGTAGGTTAATGATTACCTAGTTTGAGAGGTCCACGATGTCGTGAGATAAGACTGAGAAATTATCTCAGGAATATTTCTAAGGGGAGTGCAATAAGGTAGGGTTCGTATTCCTTAGAATCTCTTAGTCTCTCACAAGGTCGTCTAAATGGAGTGTTGACTCTAGGGGTTTGACAACTACCAAAACCAGTCAAAGGAGAGTGGCACCCTTGGAGCATAGAGTGTGTCTTGAAGGGCACGTCGTGTAATTAAAAATTTGAATCAAAGGAGAGTGGCACCCATGGAGAAAAGAGTGCATCTTGAAGGGCATGTCACGTAAATAAAATTTTATTCAATGAATTTAGGTGGCCTAGAAAACCTTGAGTGAAAAATTAACCTCGTAAAATATTGAGCACTGTCACATCAATCGATTAATTAATTAATTAAGGATTGAATTTATTAATCATAATCCCTATAAGAGTTTAAGCCCTTGGATGTAAATTTTTAATTAAGCCTAAGTCTAAGTTAGTAAGAAGACTAAAAAATAAATTTATAAATTAATTAATGAGGAGATGAAGTAATCAATTTAAGAGATCAAGGAAAATAAAATAAATATAAAGATTGATTTAATACACATATGTGCAAGTAATTTCCAAATTGGAATTTAAGGTAATGATGGAATAAAGCTAAAGGAATGGGTACACATAGAAAGAAATCTAGAGTCTAGTTAACAATAGTCTAACTAGGAGAAGATTCCTATTTTAACTCAACTCGGTTTTAGAAAGGCATCAGTCATTAATTGGAAATAAGGGGAATAAAGAGACAACTAGGAGTGATTTAAGGAGTAATTTTAGGAAGGGTGAGGGAAATTTAAATTTATTAAAATAAAATGTGGATTTAATTGTGCAAATTGGGGAAAGGGTGACAAGTGTATGGGGGAAATAATTCTTAATTAATTTTTTAAAAAGTGAATTAAATGTGCAAGTGAATGTGTCATTCAAGAAACTCCTATAAAACAAATGGGCATGATGAGGAATGGATCACACGGGTAATGAGTAAAGTTATGTTGCAGAAATTTGAATGGTTTTACTTATGAGAGTTGAGATACCCAGCTTGAGAGAGAGTGGTGGCTCTACCTTGTGAGACGAGCTAGGAGCTAGAGGATTTTTGGTTGTCTGTGTGTGTGGCCCTTTTTAATTTTTGGGGGATAAGGGGGAAGAAGAGTACCCCTAGAGTTGGATGAGAGGTATCGATGAAGTCTCAACGATTAGAAAGAGGGAGGTCAGAAGGAACGCTTATTCTCGAAGGTCAGCTCCAGGCCATCTTCGTCGTCAGCTACAGTATTTTATGGATTCTGTCATTGCATTGATTTTATTGTTTAAACTAGTGGTTATAATTATTGTAGCTTGTGTAGCATCATGAGATTGTGTAGACCTGCTCCTTGAGGGATTATCAGAATGTAGGAGAGATTGTATAATCGAGGTTTTTTTTTCCATTACATAACATGTTGAAAATATTATGATTGAATAGACCAGGTTTTGATGTATTCGTAAGATCTATAAGTGTATGCCTAATTATTGCGTTTTCGTTGTCTTCTCAATGAATTAAATAGAATTGATGTGCAGGGTTGCGATGGGAGAAAGTTGGATGTCCTTTCTCCTTCCACAGTAGAAGATTTGTTCGCTCCAAAGGAGTTGACAAGAATATTATGTAGTCCTATTAATCTACAATGATAACCTCAAGCTATTTAAATTTTAGAAGTCTCAATAAAATTTAAAATTTTACTCTTGTGTTTGAAATTCTGGTTATACCCAACATCAAATCTACAATCTAAGCAAGGTATCTCATGAGTGAATCCACTATGTTTGTTGGAAATGTGGGCAGCTACTTTCTAGTTATCCCACTCCTTTCATATTATTCTTATCCTTCTATAATCCAAGGGAACCACTGCGATATTCTCCTAAAACCCTCTGTGTTTTTGTATGCGATTTTCCCAGCATGGTGAATCTCTTCGCATTCATTCCCTAAAACCCTCTGCATTTTTTTTTGAGTGTTTTATTTACCTAGTATGGCTCTCCAGAACTCTTCATTTTTTTTGTTTGTGATTTTCCCAGTGTGGTGAATCTCCTCGTGTTCATTCTCCTAAAACCCTATGCATTTTTTTTGCGTGTGATTTTCCTAGTGTGGTGAATCTCCTTATGCTCATTCTCTGGGACTCTGCGTTTTTTTCTGGTACGATTTTCCCAATGTGGTAAATATCCTCGCGTTCATTCTCCTAAAACCCTATCTGTTTTGTGTGTGATTTTCCCAGTGTAGTGAATCACCTTTCGTTCATTTGCTGGAACCCTGTGTTTTTTTTATGTATTTGATTTTCTCATTGTTGTTGAATCTCTTCGCGAGCATCCTCTTGTACCCTCTGCATTTTTTTTGTATGTGATTTTTCCATGTATTGATTAATCTCCTTTGCATCGCCTTCATCCAAGGGTTCATCCTTACTGGCACCAGATTGGAGGATTGAAAACTTGAGGGTTGAGTGATAAGGGGAGGGAGAACCAATCTTGACATAGTCTCCCACTGATTTCTTTGAGCTTTACTTAACACTTCGCCTAGACAATAGTTTCACCTACATTTTATTTAAACCCAGCCTTGACTCCCCTGATTATCGATTATGTGTGCTAGGATTTTGCTCAACACTAGACCATCCCAGAAGGGAGGTTGTGCTGATAGTTGACCCGATCTCGGGAAATGTACCCTTCTGTGTGTGTGAATGCGAGGAATTTTCTATGAGAGTTATTTAATTTCTTTGTCGGTAGACAATGAATGGGACGAAGTGTAGGGTACTCTAAGTCGTCTTCGTCTGAAGGAAATTTTATTCTTAGATTAATTTCCTTTTTGTATTTACTCATAAACTATAACTTCTAATTATCCTAAAACTAGAACTTCAATTGGTTGTTGCATGATAAAATATTGCAAACCTAACGATTGTTGTATACTCATTTTGCCTTATTATTCACCAGCCCTGAAAAATAATTATTGAAGAAGCATTGCCTTAGACCCTTCATGACTCTTGATCCCTTATACCTTCAATCTTTATCTTCGCACAAAGGATTTAGCAATTGGATATATATATATATATATATATACCTCCAAAGGTGGAGGCTGAAATGTCTTATGGGATAATTTATAATTCACCTTATCTATAATGAATTTCCTAGAATATGGATTAGGACGTTTACATCAAGGGTAAAGAGACCTTCGATTGTATAATGTACACATGGTTATATTAAGGATTTAGGATCATACATTCTAATGGTATTTATATTATTGGCACTGTCAATTCTTTTAATTTTAATTGGAATTTTAAGTTAGGAATAAGTATTGTATTTTATGGCCTTAATCGTTTGTTATCCTTAAATTTAAAACAATATTAAACGATAATAAATGGGTACTTATTTATGGTTTTAAATAGAATCTGACTCCCTTAACTTGGATTGGAAGTTAGCACTTGCGTTACTATGACACTTGAGATGAGAAAGATCTCGTTCAATTCTTACCAAGGTTTAGTCAGATACCATGAAACCCTCATAATGTTAACCTAGATATATCACATTTTAAGATAGACAATTGATTTACTTAAGGGTCACACTTTTTATGAAAATAAAATTGGGGGATCTCTTCGCGCCTTAAAATAATGTTGATGAGTGATTAATTTAGTAATTAAATTTACTTGTGCGCCTTGAATAATGTTGATGCGTGATTAATTAAGTATTTATATAAATGTTGATGTATGATCATTTTAGAACTTGTCATGTTTGCGCCATGAATTTAATGCAATGTTTGAATGGTTATGTGATTTTATTTACTTGTGCCACGAAGTAAAATTGATGTTTACTCTTACACCTTGAAATTAATGTGGTGTATTATTGGTCATGTAAATAATTTACTCTTGCTCCCTTAAATAAAATTGATATATGATTGTATTAATGATTATATTCTCTTGCACCGCTAAATTAATATTGATGTTGACTTATTTAGTAATTATATTACTCTTGCTCCATGATTTCTTGATAAGTGAGCATGATTGTTGATCTAATTGGATTTAAGATTGATTGGATTAGTGGAATCTAGACACCTCTGTGTTTCTCAAAACAATCGCCAACCCTGATACCTTAAATGGTTAAAATCAATTAGATGAATCCTGGGCTTGAGCATTGCTTATGTGTCCTGGAGGTCCTAAGCATGTAGGATAGGTTGGGCGGGTAATTATTTTAATGTTTAGTAACATCGTGGATCTTTATGTATATTTTGTTCAGGTGATTGTGATGTACATAATTGTGCCTCTATATATATGTTTATGCATTGATTATGCATTGCTAACATTTACGTTAATGCATGGCTTATGTGTCATTTTATTTATGATGATGTATCCCTTGTGGTGTTGTTTTAATGTTGTAACGAGTTTAATATCCTAATGAAAAACAAAAGAAAATATTTACCTATTATATGTCGCTTTTCGTTGTCATAATGGAGGGTATGCTACAACTATGTTGATAACATTGCGACGACAAGATATTGTTTGTTTTATATTGATGATGATGGGGATATTGTGACATGGGGATATGTTCAACACATTTCGACGACGGGAAATATAATTAAAAGGTGGCTACACGATGAACATAAATTTTGTATGTTCATCATATGTCATATGGGTATGTGATGAACATAAATGTTGTATGTTCATCGCATTACGATGATATGGATACACGCATCGCATTGCAATGATAGAACATTGTTTGTCACATTATGATGATATGATATTTGTGTCACATTGCGACAACGATAATATGTTCATGTAACATCCCCTCCGTTCGACAACGAATAACGACGTAAAATAGGTAAAAAAAAAAATCATTGCCTTCGGATATTAAAATCATCACAAAATAATTCATAGCATCGCAAGAGACACATAATCATAACTAATAATGACACATAATCATTGCATTAACATAATTAATAGTTGCACATATTCCACACATCATCATAATAAACATTGACACAAATCAACACATCACGATCAACTAAAGTAATATACTAATAATTGATCAACCATATCACTCAATATTAAAAGAACTACCCACCCAACCTACCCTGCATGGTTATGACCTCCAAGACAAATAAACAACGTTCAAGTCCACGATTCATCCGATTTATTTTGACCATTTAAGGTCTCAGGACTCGCGACTTTTCTGAGGAACAAAGAAGTATCTAAATCCCATTAATCCAATCATACACTGCAATTCAAGTCTAGAAATTATCAACATAATTAATCATCAATTCATCACAGTGCAAATAATTGTCTATTCTACTAAAAATTATTTCAAGAAATGTAACATCTCTAATCCATTAGTCATTAATTTAAGCATATGAATAATAAGAACTGTTTACTGGTGAATTCAAGAAATGTATATTGGTGAATTCAAGAGTTATATATATATAATGTTTATTTTATGAAGAAATTAAACTCCACAGTAATGAAATGAATGACTAATCAATTCTACAATTTGCGCAATTTGCCAATTCATCATCCATGGACTAATAAGGATTGACAGCCACAACATTGTTGCTTATATTAAATTGCAATTATGTAGTCCATTGAGGTTCTCGGTACTTTCACCTGGTCATGGATGCAGTATTTACAAGAGCTTGCTTGCTAGGAATTTAACTTGCGGCTAGACCATAGCTCAACAAACAAAGTATAATTGCACATATCAATAATGTTGAATTAACATTGCAATTGATTTATTTGATTGGACATTGCAACTTGCATGGATAAAGAGAAATGTGATCTGATGCAATTACTGGAAACCTCATAATTCCTGAAAGTTGAAACACATCCTAAGAGGCTCATGAGATATCCAAAAGAAAGAAACCTCTCATTTATTAACCCTTTTTAATATTAATAAAAATAGGACAAAGAAGGAATGGGCATCACCTTATGAAAAATGTGCACTTATATCATGTTTTCTTTATGGAATTCAAAATTATGGACCGTGTGGGAAGGGAAAAATAATATGAAGAAAAACCGAAATTCTAACACCAAACGGGGAAAGAATTAAAATATTTAAAGCCTGTGACAACTGTAACACCAAACAGAAGGAATATATTGCTTCTAATCATTTGGAATATTTCATCGACAAGGAACTACGAGTCAATAAACATGGCCAAACATATACCATTCAAAAATGGGGAAGGGGATTTCAAAATATTTACAGCATCTACCCCAATCATTTGAAGAAAATAAATGCCCAAATTTGTTGAGGCRCCTCGTTSGATTGAAAATGAGAAGATTGGATTCTCAGCCTTGAATTTTCTATTATGAAATAATATAAATTAGCACAGTCGCGGCTGGTGAACGCCGAAAGGCGCTTATTGCTGTTAAAAACACAACGCCGAAACGACTGGCAATCGCGATCGCTGGTGATGCTAGCACAGAAACGCGGTCACCAAATGTCAGCCAACAGAAATATGAAACGTTTTAATATCTGTGCGAATATTTTAACGCCTTTCGGCGTAAAAATGAAAAAGGCATGACTAGATCAAAGGARGAGGCTGTAACCGTTTTAAACACTTCACAATTTTCTTCATAGAAGGCCTAGCTGAAAGTAACTCTATCGTACACATAATAGAAAGGTGAAGTGATTCTACTAAATCTTCATGAGGCCCTGTCTCCCATAAGTCAGGGATGRAAAACTCATGTTYTCCGCCTTCTCTAACCAGCATGCATGCCCAAGAAAAGATTGTTGAACCCATTCCCATAGGAAGAGAATGATGGATCCAGAGACTTCTTGYCAGAAAGTAATTCCAGAAACACCACRCCATAGCTATAAAAATCTTCCTTATCAGACACATGACATGTAGAAGCATATTCTGGAGCAACATACCCAAAAGTGCCATGTACATATGTTGTTGCATGTGTTTCAGAGACCTCTGGAAGCCTCGCCAGGCCAAAGTCGGAAAGATAAGCATTGAGATTATTGTCCAGTAAAATATTGTTGGGCTTGATATCTCGATGAAGAAAACGAGGAACACTCTAAAGAGGATAATAACTAAGAGCCTGTGCAAAGTCTAAAGCAATCTTCTGAACTATGCGCCAACCAAGGATACAAATCAAATGCCAGCTCACGAGGAAAGAACACTCAGATAAGCGCCCAAGGGAAAATTCCACAGGCGTCCATCAATAGTGCACATTGCAACAAACATCGAGATTTATATAATCACAATTCTCTATGGTTTAAGTACGCGGGAAAATATCATTCTAGGCGTGACCAGAATGATTAATTTCACCCACGCAACAGTATTATGCAACAATGAGGGAACCAACCCCAGTCGAATCGATAGGTTAAGATTAAAAGTCGAGACACTTGGCCTTTCTTTCCAACGAAGATTATTTTACACATGCATACAACAACCGCGGTTTTGAAGATAGACAGAGGTTGCGATATTTGAAAGTTCGGTACAGGAAGATCTTTACATAGAGGAAAATTTTCCATCGAAGCCATTGTTCTCAGCAAGGTCAGTAGCCCATTGAATAACCATCAACTTATTACACAGGCTAAATGCCAAGCTTATCCCATGATCTCATGCTTTTGTTAATGCAATAAAAATATCTTACAAATTTCATCCTTGCATTCAACATGTTACTAAGGGTTGATCAATCCTGCACTAAATTTTATAAAATCAAGCTACAACACGATGTGAAACCCATAGG
>SNQJ01S0240716.1:2462-13460 GCA_010110895.2 Picea sitchensis
CCTCTTTGGAGCTCCTATTTGGAAAGGGACATTACAGTCCTCCCTTCCTGAAATTGCTTGTCCTCAAGCAATACCAATCCAGGGTGTTGCAACACCTGCTCGCTCTCCCAAGTAGCGTCCTCTACTAGAAGCCCTCTCCATCTGATCAAACACTCTTTGATGACCCTGCTCCTTAGTTTCCACTCCTGGAACTCTAAAAACTCCTCCGGAACCAACTCCAACTGTCCCTCCTCATCCAAATGGGGAAGCTCCTCTGATGTTCTAATGAATTGTCCCACTTCCTTTTCGAGGCAAGATACGTGGAACACGTTATGAATATTGCTCCCCTCTGGAAGCTCTAGCTCATAAGAAACCTTGCCTATTCGGCGCATGATCCTATAAGGCCCATAAAATATGGGCTTGAGATTCTCGTCCCCACTCTTCTACAGAGATGACTATCTGTAAAGTTGGAGTCTTAAGAAAACCAAATCCCCAACCTCAAATATGTTCTTTATCCTATGCCTCTTCGCGCTCATCTTCTGTCAGTTTTGTGCCGTCTACAGGTTCTCTTTTAGCAACTTGAGAATCTCCTGACTCTCTATGATCCAATCCTTGGCCTTGGGATCTCTACTCTCCCCGAAAACCAAGTCTACCAAAGTGGGATCATCATATATGTACAATGCTTGGAAGGGTGTCATACCAATGGACATGTGGAAAGTGGTGTTAGCAATGCTCTCCTAAATGAAGCCACTTTACCCATGTTCTCTACTGTCCACCTACATAGTTCCTCAAATATCCTTCAACCCACTTGTTGACAATCTCGGTCTGCCCATCTGTCTAAGGGTGATAGATGGTGTTGGGTGTCAGCTCTGTCCCCACCAACCGAAACAACTCTCTCCAGAATTTCCCCATGAACCGACCATCCCTGTCACTGACGATGTTCCTCGGAAACCCATGAAGTCTGAAAACCTCATTGAAGAACAACTCGGATACCTGAACTGTATTGTACTCTATCGGTATGGCGCAGAAGTGAGACAACTTGGTCAATATTTCGACCACTATATATATACATTCCTTACCCTAGACCTTGGGTAGGCCTGTGATGAATCCATCGATATACTCTCCCATTTATGCTCTGGAATGACAAGTGGTTGAAGTAGCCCTGCTGGAAGAGCATGCTTTGACTTGTTCTACTGGCAAGTCACACACTCACTGACATGTTGCATAACGTCTTGTTTGAGGCCCTTCCATGAGAACCTCACCCTAATCTGTCTGTTGGTTTTGAAAAACCCCTGATGGCCTGCTATTTGTGAGTCATGAACTATTGTGAGGATCTTTTTCTTGAGCCCTGAATCTAGCACCAAGTAAACTATGTCCTTGTATAATATGACATCCTCAATGACCCTATACCTGTAATCCTATATCTACCCATCCATAACCTCACAAGCGAACTTGTTCTTGGAATATCCCACTAACAAGTGGGATTTCCAATCTGCTGAAATCTCCATCATAGAACATGTCCCAGGTATCCTCGATAGTGCATCGACCACAATGTTCTTCTTCCCCTTGACATACTCTATGTCGAAGTCAAATGCATGTACCTTCGTCACCCATTTCTGTTGGCACTCACTGAGGTCCTTCTTCTCAAGCAAATACTTCAAGATGTTGTGATCTGTCTTGACCACGAATTTGATTCCCACCAAATATTGTCTGAATTTGGTCAAGGCATGCATGATTTACAACATTTCCTTGTCATAAATGGATTACAATCTCTAGGGATTACTGAGATTCCTGCTCTCAAATACAATGGGGTGTCCTCCCTGCATCAAAATTGCCCCGATACCCTCGTCGGATGCGTCACACTCTAGTACAAATGGCAAGGTGAAATATGGTAATGCCAACACTAGACAAGTGCCCATGACTTCCTTCATGTGATCAAAGGATTTCTATGATTCCTTGGTCTATATGAAGTTCCCATGCTTGGTAAGATCTGTCAACAGTGCTCCAATCTGAGAAAAACCCCAGATGAGCCACCTGTAATAGCTTCACAACCCGAAGAAACTCCTCAACTCTGTCACATTCCTGGGTGTTGGCCAATCCAGAATGGCACTGCTCTTCTCCTGGTGCACTTGTACCCCCTATGCACTGTTGATATGGCCCAAGTAAAGCAGTTCTTCCATACCGAGCTCACACTTGGACTCTTTGGCATATAATGACTGTGCCTCCATGATGCTCAATACCTCATCCAGGTGCCTCATATGCTCCTTCCATGTCTTGTTGTAGACCAAGATGTCGTCGAAGAAAACCAAGACTGATTTCCTCAACTAATCCCTGAATATGTGGTTCATGCAAGACTAGAATGTAGTGGGTTCATTGGTTAGCCCAAATGGCATAACCAGGAACTCAAAATTTCCAAACTGACATCGAAATGTTGTCTTCTCTATGTCCTGCTCTCAGATGTTGATCTGATGATACCCAGAGCGTAGATAAATCTTTGAGAAGAAAACCGCCCCATGCAATTCATCCATCAACTCGTCAATGTGTGGGATAGGATACCGGTTCTTGATGGTTTTCTTGCTCAATTATCAGTAATCAATGCACATCCTCATGGTGCCATCCTTCTTTAGAACTAAGACATCTGAAGAAACGAATGGGCTGCTACTCGGTCTGATGTGTCCCATCACTAGAAATTCCTTGATTTCCTTCTCTATCTTTTCCTTGAACCTCCTAGGATGATGATAAGGGGGTTGTGATCATAGGTTTGACCCCCTCCTCCAACTCAATGGTGTGCTCAAACCCCTTTTCAGGTAGTCTCCTTGGTGGAATCGACCCAAAAACATGCTGATGTCGTCCCAACAAATTCTTGATCTCTGTATGATACTGTTGTCAGCCCTCTGAATCCTTCCACGTAGTGATCAAGCACTCTGTGACATATTCTACGTCCCCATGTCAGAATATCCTCTCCATCCTATTGGTTGAAACTATCTTGGGTGCTCCTATCGACATACCTCTCAGAACAACCTTCTTCCCGTCACGGTCTCTGAACCCCATCTCCAAGGTTTGGTAATTGGTGGTGATTTTTCCCAAGGTAATCATCCACTGAACTCCCAGCACCACATCTGTGTCAGATAGGTCAACCACATAAAATTTGTCTCTCACTATGTAGTTTCCTAACTTTATCTCCAAATCTAGAACTCTGTCTAGACACTCCACTGTGTGGCCATCTGCTATTGTAACATCAAAACCCTCAAACTCCTCTGTCTTAAGTGCTCGTCTCGATACTAGTGAAGTGTTGATGAAGTTGTGGGTGGCCCCGCCATATATAAGGGAGATTTCCCATTGTCCCTGAATAGTCCCTCTGATCTGGAGGGTATCATACATGGGAATACTAGAAAGGGTCGCTATGACTCCTCCCTTTGCTGGTCTCCGTCTATTAGCCTTCTCAGGCGGCTATGGGACTACCGGAGGATGGGATCCTACCAGTGTCGTTGGTCTACAGGGAGGTTTCTCCTATGCTCTTGTTGACTCCTCCTCTAAGCTAGTGGATCCACTATCCTACTCCTCCTCCTCACTGTCCACGTTGTCTGCTGCCACCTCAATGTAATGGATCTTTGATCTGGATTATTTTCGGCACGAAATGAGAGAGGAGATATAATAAATAAATGCATAGAGATATCGCAGATATCCAAGAACATAACCGAAATGCATCAGAGATGCAACCATAAACACAGATATATAGTAATACATAATTTATATTAATGAAAGAAATGTATAGAGACTGTAAAAATATAGAGTGAAAGACTCTCTAGAATGGTGGCATCTTATCTCTAAGAAGAGATGTGACGGCTACTCGCATTCGCAAGAAGATGATTACAATGAGGCTCTGAAGGCATTTTTACAATAAAAAAGAATGCCCAAAACCCTATAAATCCAAAAACCTAACCCTAGGAGATGAAGCACCAAAAGTCATGTGGACCCTGTTTGGGTAAGTTAGTACATCAACTTCTCGGGGTCGTAACTTTTGCATGCGATCTCTGTTTTAGGCACATGATAGCGTGTTGGAAAGGTATCATCAAGGAGATTCATTTTGGAGGCTCAATCATGCCTTCAACTATCATTAAGAAGATCAATCCCAAAAAACCTTCATTTAGGCCCTCAAAATGGCACTGGAAGTTAAAAACTGCTAAAAATAGTAAATTACCAAAATTGCCAGAAAACTGTTTTGAGCCAGTTGGAAAAGGTGGGTGGCCACCGATATCCACCTGGATCAATCCTCCCTCCTTAGGAAGAAATGGTCTCCATTGTGTTGAGTGCCTAGGGGAGAGGGAAAAGTGTTTTTTGAGTTTCTTGCCTTGTTGGAGAAGTTGTGTTGCTTAGCTTGTTGAAGGTTGTCACAGACATGTGGCTAGAAGGGTTGGAACTTTTTAGCCATTCTAGCTACATGAGATGCCTGTGTGCAGAAGGAACTTTGCGCTTTGTTGGAACCTTTTCGACCTGCTTATGTTGGATAGAAGGTGCTTGGGGTGAGGTTGCAGTGGTTGCAGTGTCCTTCTGTTCCCCTTTTGAATAGATTGTGAAGAAGCTGAATTTTACAGTATGAGATACTACCTTGTGGCGCTTTTTAGGTGGAACAATAGTTGGAACTACCTCTGGTATTCTATAGAGATGACCCCCCAAAGTAACAATGAAAATATGGGGTCGAGACTCATAAACAACATGGTGTCTCCACATATATGGTTGGCCCAAGAGGACATCACAGACATCCAGTGGGGAAACATCACATAATACCTCATCATTGAAGGGTTGGATGTCGTATGATAATCGACACTGTTGGCTGACACGGAGATATCGTCCTTGGCAAAGCCACACGATGTTGTATGGTTGGGGGTGTGGTGTTCTCGACAATCCCAACTGTTTGACGACCTCTGCTGAGATGAGGTTCTTCTAGCTTCCGCTATCAACAATAAAATGCAGTGGGTTCCCCTTCACCCACATCTGTGAATGAAAAAGGCACTCCCCCTCTTCAGGATCTGTTGGTTCTTCTGGTTGAATTGTTGCGGTCGTGACAATAGAAGTGTGGTCTGCATCAATAATTTGTCCTTTACCAATATTTTCATAATCAGATTCTGAACCAGGGTTCGGCTCCTTGTCTTTGATCTCAACCACCAATGACTGTTTTGAGTGACATTCATTGGTGTTGTGCCAGGGGATTTTGTGGAAATCGTACCATTTTCCGGTATCCTTCTTTATCTTCCTGTGACCCTTCTTTTCCTATGGCTTGGACTGGTTTTTGATAGACTGTTTTTTAGGGCCATCTTTATCATACTTTGGTTGGTGCAGATTTGCAGAACCAAAATCTCGTTTGTTCTGGTGCTTAAATTTCTTCTCGATTTTAACAACATATCAATAAGCAACACCGAGTGATGATATTTCTAGAAAATCCATTTCAGTTTGGATGTATCTATGTATAGCCCCACGGTATTTCATAACCAAATGTCGTTCGGAGTCTTTGATACCCAGCTTGGTGCACAAGGTATGGAAAGTATTGGTGAACTCTGGAACTGGTTGGCCCCTCTCTTTCCGTAGCATGGTTCATCTCATGTATTGGTCCTCACAATTGCCAACAAGGTAATATTGTTCCTTTACTGCATCCACAAAAAAATTCCAAATGGGCTCGACCCCATATATTCCAGATTCCTCTATGGAACTTTGCTCCTAGTAAGTTTCCCACCAATATTTGACATGGGGGAGAGATTTAAAGAGTGCGAAGGTGATCTTTTCCCTGTCGGAAAAATTATTAACAGGGAAATAACTTTCTAACATATTTAACCATTTGTCTAGGGCATCCGCATCTATCTGACCTTCAAATACAGGAATATCAAAATTAACCTGTACCTTGAAAGGAGAGGTGCTTCCAAAGTGGATTTTTGATGAAGATTCACCTGTTTCTATCGGCAGGCGTTGAAGGATGTGGGAAAAATTCTCCATCATTTCATCCCGTTGTCGCGTGAGATATTTCTCAAGCAACAGATTGATAGGATTGTCTTCTCCGTCGTTTTTCTTTTCTTCCACCATTGAGGGTTTCTTAGGTGTGCGAGAGATATTGTACTCAAGAGAGACAAGATCGAGACCCAACTTTCTATACTCGGACCTCATTGGGGACATGCACTGAAAAAATGATCAAGAACAACCTGCTCTGATACCACTGATCCAGATTATTTTTGGCACGAAATGAGAGCGGAGATATAATAAAGAAATGCATAGAGATATCACAGATATCCAATAATATAACAGAAATGTATCATAGATGCAACCATAAACACATATATACAGTAATACACAATTTCTATTAATGAAATAAATGTACAGAGACTGTAAAAATACAAAGTGAAAGACTCGCTATAATGGTGGCAGCTTATCTCTGAGAAGAGATGTGACAGCTACTCGCATTCACAAGAAGATGATTACAATGAGAATCTGGAGGCCTTTTTACAATAAATAGGAATGCCAAAATCCCTAGACATCAAAAAACCTAACCCTGGGAGATGAAGCGCCAAAATTCATGTGGGCCCCATTTGGGTAAGTTAGTACATCAACTTGGGGTCGTAACTTTTGCATACGATCTCAGTTTTAGGCGCATGATATTCCGTTGGAAAGGTATCGTTGAGGAGATTCATTTTGGGGGATCAATAATGCCTTTGGTTATCATTGAGAAGTTCTATCCTGAAAAACCTTCATTTAGGCCCTCAAAATGGCCCTAGAAGTTAAAAACTGCTAAAAATAGTAAATTACCAAAATTGCCAGAAAACTGTTTTGAGCCAGTTGGAAAAGGTGGGTGGCCACCGATATCCACTTGGATCAATCTCTCCCTTTCCCATGCACCTGTGGCCTGGGACCCAAGGGTCTCTGCAGTTGAAGCAAAGCTTCTTCCTCATAAGCTCTCGCCTCGTCTAATCATCCATCTTTTCCTTGGCTTTCCATTCTCTCTGGAATGGCTTCCTGTCTCGGTCCTTCTGGGGTACGAAGGGTTTGGAAAAGGGTTTAGGCTTTGGCACTAAGTCTACCAGATCTCGAGTGCGTAGGATGGAATCCTACAAGGTAGGAGGCATGTATTCCTTTACCCATCCTCTCAAAGGCTCTGTGAGTCCCTCTGTGAATAGCATGATCAACCTAGGCTCTGATATATCTGTCACTACCACGGCTACCCACTGAAACTCTGTGATGAACACCTCTGTTGTGCCATTTTATCTCAGCTGAGATAGATCCCTAAAGTGGATCTCAGGGTCCCTCTTGTCAAACATGTCCATGAGTCTCTCTATGAACTCCCTATAGGAGGTGATGCGATTGTGACCCAATGCCAACAATCCATGATACCACCACTCGTGTGCCTCTTCCTCCAAGTGTAAGGTAGTGAAACTGATGGCCTCTATCTCGGTCATCTGGTTGAGCTTGTAGTATGTGTCTAGCTTCTGTACCCAAGCTCTAGAGGTGCATTTGGATGAACCATTGAAAGAAGGTACGGTGAGTTTACCAACTTTCCATATGAAATCAATGTTATGTCCCTGTTGTTGCTGCAGTCCTCCTCATTGTTTCTCTCTGGGGTGGTTTCTCAGTTTGAGTCCACAATACTCGACTGGGGTCATGTCTTGATGGAAGTCAGGACCCAATGCTGCATACTCCCTCTTGTACTCTTCAATGTCCTCTGCATGAGTAGGTGGCGTCTGTGCTATCGGAAGTTGTGCTGCTACCGGGTGTGCCCTCTAGAAATGGGGAAACAAGGGTCTAGGAATCCTACTCGCAGAGGTGTATGTGCGAGTGGGTGACTGGGGTATACTTCTTTCTCTTGAGTTCCCTTGTGTCGCATGTGGGGATTGTGTGCCCGGGGTGCCTACTATAGCCAATCTATCAACCACCTATGCCAAGGACTAAGACATGGTCCGTTGACTAGCTAACATATCATTGATAACATGCATGAAGGTTTCTTTTGGTTTCATGGGGGCCTTGCCACTACCCTCTGGTCTCTCATATCTGTCTCCTAGAATCCTCTCTGCCTCGCGCTCAACCTGACGCTCTGTCCTTCTCTCTGCTTCTCTATGTGACTCTTCCTCTTCCTCTGAGCTAAGAGGAAAAGGTGGAAAGTCAGGCATAGGCCTTCTTTCCTTACGCATGTTGTAAGTGACATATTCGTCACCTACGTGCTCACGACCATCTGGGTCTTCTATTGCACTCATCGTCTTTAGTCACGGGCTGGCAGGACTAAAGATTTGATACCACTGTAATGTTCATGACTTGGATAGTCTAGGAAGTGTTTCTAATGTGTGTGTATGATTAATTGTTTACAACATATAAATGGTCATACAAATAACAAATGCGACAAAGAACTGCAAAATTTATATTATGATATCTCTGCGGAGTACAAATGCCAAATCTGACTGAATAAAATGAATTATTCATCTAGATCAAAAGACAAAAGGATCTTAGCCGGAATAAAATAAGCAAACTAAATGATAATACCCGATAATAGATGAGCATTGTGGGATCAATGGATGAGCTGGAACTATGGCAGCTCGCACGATAACTACTAGAAGTCCAAAAAGTTATCCCTGGCGGATATACCTCTCAGAATGGCCTAGAAACTGTCCCAAATGGTGCACCCTACTCTAGCTCTCAGTCCTGGTGACTGACCGGTCCCTGTGCTGGTGGTTGTGGACCTCGGATGGATCCCCTTGGGGAATGTGCCCCTCTCTCACTGGAAAAATGCTCTCTAGTGATTCCACCATCGAAATTGGCTAAGATGTATATCAAAATGATCACCTTGGTCTACTAGGAAATTGCTTGTTCGAGAACCCTGAATGTGTTTGTCAAAAGTGTCGCACTTCCAATTATGGAAAATCCACCCTAGATGATTCCTCCGTCGGAATCTAACGAGGAACCAGGAAAAAGATGCACCTTGCCTTCCTCTCAACTGGGTCAGAGGGGAATCTTTGAACTCTCCCCGGATAGGACAAGTCGATCCACTGAACCTCCTCAGGAGCTGCGCCCTCACCCTGGATAAGTGCACCCTTGTTGCTGGACCCTATGTAACTATTGCTGAAGAATGATGGAAGACCTGTGTGATATTCTCGGTGACTAGGGTGTGTCTCTCAACACCGAAATTAGCCAACTGGTGTCTTCCTCCTAGAATCCATTGAACTATCTCTCCTGAGATGCGCCTCTCTCCTCAATGACAAGTCATAATCTGCATAATGATGAATTAGGTCACTGACCCTTCTCTTATAGCTTTCCTAAACCCTAATTCATTGTTGAAACCCTAATTCACTGTTGACTTCCATTTTTAGCTCGTCTGTTCTATTTTTAGGTCAAAAGCGCTTTTAACCCTTTTAGCTCAATGTCACTTTCCGAACATAACACCTTTGACTGGAGTGACCTCTAGTAACCTCGTTTACCCCTTTTCTTCCCTTGGCTATAGTCTAATGAGGTGGTTTATACTATTAAGCCTCTTCTCTGGAGCTTGTATTTGGAAAGGGACATTACAGTCTAGCCCTCTTAGCTAACAGATTGGCCTCTACACTCACATCATCTCTCTGCATCTCTTCCAAGGTTGCAGGGTTCCTTTCTCTCATTTGATAAGACATGTCAGCATCAAAACCATAAGGGAATTTAATCAAGGCTAAACATTGTGGGGGTTTAATGTTCGTTGAAATTGCATTATAAATATTATTAAATCTGGTGCAATAATCCTGCACACTTTCCCTAGGAGATATTTTAATACTTTCATATTCAGACAAGATCTGAACTGGATTTTTCTTAACTTCCCATATGTTGAGGAATGATTGGTGAAAAGAAGTGATGTAATTTAGACTGGAAGCTGGTAAGGCTTTGAACCATTTCCTGACTTGTCCATTTAAGCTTTGGGCAAACAGTCTCATTTTGACATCTTCCTCATCTACTTCTTGCAGGCCAAAAAAGTCATTCATCTTATCCACATGTTGTTGTGTCATCATAGTTCATGTACCATCAAACTAAGGAATCCTAGTTTGATAGTCTTGAGGCATATTATGTAAAGGAGAAGCCAAAACAAGGGGAGCATATATTGCTACCATGATTGGTATGGGAGGATGGATAACAGTTGAACCTGTGGAGGGTGTAGATGTAGGAACTTCTATAATAGGTTGGATCACTGTTTTTGAAGTTGTTGGAGAGGTAGTGGAAAATACAGAAGAAGCAGGACTGGTAGATATAGGATGAACCAGTTGAGGATTAACAGATGATGAAAAAATGGTCAGGGAAGAAAGTTCAACAGACTGATGAATACAAGCTTCATGTAAATCTTGATCAAAGTCTAATGCTAGATCTTGTAACTTCTCAAAATTTTGAAGGATTTATTGATCAAGATCGGATTCAGGAGATTTTCTTTCAGGTGTATTGGTTTAAAGAATAACTTGATATAATATTGTTTCATCCACAAAGATCTCATATTTGGTTCTGAATAGGCTATTCTCAAATGGTAGATCAAATTTAATGTCTTGGATTGTGACAAATTTCTCTGGGAGAGAGGTTGCCCTAGGAGGAGGACTACTACTCCCTTGAATTTCTGCTAAACTTCTTTTCCTGATCAATTTTTCAGGGTCATCTACAACTTTGATAGGTTCTGGATCAGGATGAGATCTGGTGTGAATTATATTTGGAGCCACAACTAAAAATTTAAAAACCTACTTAATTATTTGTTGGACAACTAAGAGGGGGGGTGAATCAGTTTTTACCGTGCTTAAACAATTATGGTTCTTTTAAACTCATTGTGGAGATACTAAATGATGATCTCAATAATGCAGGGAAATAAACAATGGCACTTTCAACATCATTCACATATATGAGAAACACAGAGACAAATATTTCTTGAGGAAATCCATGCAAGGTAAAAACCTCTTTTTCTTTATATGATAAGTAATAGTTACATTCTTTACAGTATCATACATATGAGCACCAACTCATAATGAGGCTACAACCTCAGTTTTGCAA
>SNQJ01S0240717.1:1491-13520 GCA_010110895.2 Picea sitchensis
CCCAATAGCGAATTTAGTTGTAGAACCCACTTTTTCTATGCTCCTATAGATAGAAAGAGTATTAATTCTATTCTTGATATAGGACTTTGCATAAGAATGTAGGGAAATGTAAAACAAAACAACATCCTACAATAAAACTTAATTTTTTTAATCATGTAAATTAATGTCAAATAATAGAAAGTTATAAAATTAATAAGAAAATATAATAAAAACAAAAATATAATAAAATTAATAATGATTAAAATATAGGAATGGAAAAACATCATTGAAGTGAAGTTATTTATATTTATATTGTTGAAGAATGTTAAAAAAAAAAGAAGGTCACGTTAGAGTAGATCTATTTTGTAATAAAAACATTAAAAAGTAGTTTAATTATAATAACCAATTTTGATAGCAAGATAAAAGAATCAAGTAGTTTAATTATAATAACCAATTTTGATATTGAGATAGAAGAATCAAGATGATTTTATAGGATATTATAGTTGACATTTTCCTAGATAGATAATTGGAGATGGTACATATACTTATTAGCATGTCTCATTCAAATGAGGGTTATATTAATTGCATTGCATAGCCAAATTAAGGTGATTGCAAACAGAA
Organism: Picea sitchensis; assembly: GCA_010110895.2. Classification (NCBI taxonomy): domain Eukaryota; kingdom Viridiplantae; phylum Streptophyta; class Pinopsida; order Pinales; family Pinaceae; genus Picea; species Picea sitchensis. Next base: position 2,092 of record SNQJ01S0240717.1, read on the forward strand.
TCAAGGCGTTGTCAAGCGGACAATTTGGATTTTTAAAAGGTAGGAAGACTTTGGATGCTATTGGGATGGTGTAAGAATGTCTACACAGTATAAAAATTAAGAAGTTAAAGACCCTAATTTTAAAACTGGATTTAAAAAAAGCATATGACTGTGTAAACTTGGACTTTTTACGCTTAATTCTTATCCATAGTGGCTTCAGTCTAGCTTCTACAAACTGGATTATGAGTTGTGTCGTCAACTCTTGCTTGTTTTGATAAATGGTGAGACTTCTACATTTTTCCAAAGTGAACGTGGTCTTAGACAAGGTTGTCCGCTCTCCCCACTATTGTTCATCTTAGTCATGGAAAGTATTAGTCTTCTGCTGAAGAAAGACCAATCTGATGGAGTTTTGACGAGGGTTAAAGTCTCAAGGGTTATTAAAATTCTTCATCTTATATTTGTCGATGACATTCTTATCATGACAAAGGCATCTCTAGAGGAGTGGTTGGCGATAAAATCACTTCTGGATATTTTTTGTTGTGCTTCGAGGCTTAAAGTAAATTTAAACAAATCAACTTTCCACCACTCGGGTATACAAGGGGAAGCCTTTTAAAAGATTAAGGATTATTTTACGATCAACTTTGTCGAGTTGTCCGAAGGTTTTAGATACCTGGGGTACTTTATAAAAGCGGAGAAATATACTTTTGAAGATTGGACATATATTATTACTAAATTTGAATAAAGGACTAGTCATTGGTGCAACTGTTGGCTATCCCTCGAGGGTCGCTACATTCTAGTAAAGGTGGTTTTGGAATCCCAATTAGTGTACTGGATGGCCTTAGTGGCGACCCCTACGTCTGTGCTCTCTAAGATTCACCAATTGATTTTCGACTTCCTCTGGTTGGGTGGTGGCTCTGCACAACATTATCACCTCTACAACTGGGAGTTGCTTGCCAAACCGAAGTCTTTAGGAGGTTGGGGCCTTAGAAATATTTTCCATTTCAATCGTGCCTTGGTTGCAAATTCCTTATGGCGTGTTCTGATGAAAGAAGGTATATGGCACAAGGTGATTAAGGATAAGTATCTTCCCTATGTTTCTGTTGCAACTTGGCTCAGATCGGCTAGGGTTTTTCAGACTTTGGCTTCTCAGACTTGGAAAACTTGTTGAAGTCGCTTCCTCTCATCACCCACTGGCTAAGTTGGAACCCGAAAAATGGGCACTCAATATTGATTGGTTTAGACAAGATCATGGGCATCGATGATCCCTCGTTACTCTCCCAGGAAATTCTGATGGCCTTAAAGAACAAAGATATTCATTATCTTTACCAAGCGAGAGGCCAGTCTTCAACGGGTTTTATAACCGATCAATGGAAAAGCAACTTAGACTTGGGACTTTTGGGGACTTTGGCTATTGAGTGGACTTCCTTTTGCAAGGCTCTTATTGTTTCGGGTATTCATCTCCAGCCTCGAGATGATTTTTTAATTTGGACCGGTGGTGACCAATCATGTATTCTCACTGTTAAAAATATATATAATGCATTGGCGAGGAAATTCTGGCCACCTCATATTGCAGGGTGGAGGAAACAACCGTGGACTTGGGATCTTCCCTACAAAATCAAATTGTTCACTTGGCTTGTCGTAGAGAACAAAATTTTAAGTTGGGAAAATCATCAGAAAAGAGGTTGGGCGGGCCCGAGTGTTTGCCCATTATTCTCTAGGGATGATGAGACGATGTTTCACTTGTTTGTACACTGCACTTTTACACTTCAACTGTGGAACATTCTTATAAATGCAACTTATAGTGTAAGTTCTTCCTGGGGTGGCAGTTCTATTACAAACTATTTTGACACTTGGTTGAAAAAGGAAAAGATTTTAATATTTTTCCCTTGTTGTCTTGTTGGTTCACTTGGTTGAAACGAAACAAGTGCATATTTGAATCCTGTATTCCCTCCACTCAGGGGGTTTCCCTTAAAATTAGAGGGATATTGGAAAACTTGTATGGTATGCAGTCTCGAAAAGGGAAGAGTCCCATAATAAAAAATACTCCTGCTATTACTCTGTCTTCTGTAGCTTGGTTTGATGGCGCAACCCAAGCAAGTGGGATTTTGAGTGGGTCTGGGGGAGTATTAAATCTATTTGAAAATACTTGTTACACATGGACTCTAAACTGTGGTTCGGGCACAAACACTAGGGCCAAACTTCTTGGACTATGGGCATCCTTAATATTGGCAACCCAGTTGGACATTGATCAACTACAAGTCTCGGGAGACTAAAAAATTGTGATTGATTGGATGAATAATAGGGGAACTCTACAAGTCACCTCACTTATGGGTTGGCTGGACATGATCCAGGAACTTAAAAATTCTTTCAACATCATTAGATTTGCTCATATCTACAGGGAAGAAAATGGGGAGGCGAACACCTTATCAAGAAAAGCATTGCAGAGGCCAAGAGGTAAGATCCATTTCAATAAATGGATTGATGGTCATGAGGGTCCCTCCCACTTCATGCACCTCTTTCTGTGACTAGTTTTTTTTCTCTATTTTTTTGGCGGTTATGTTATTTAGTTGGGCCTGGGTGTCCATACTTCATCAGAGATAAATGTATCTTATATGTTATTTTTTAAGGTACTTTTTTTGATGAGTTGTAACTTCTTAAAATCTCTTGAAGGTCTGTTGTGAAATACTTTTTTTGAAGTGACCTTGGAGATGGATGTAACTATCAGTTATATGCATTGTTTTGTGAACAACATATATTAAATATATTGAGAAATTTTTTGTTGGAAAAAAGTCCTTGGCACAAAGCATTAGGTTTAGGTTTAATGTATCATACTCTAAGAACAAACTTTCTAAATTTCTTAAGGAGAGGAGCTTGATAACAATATTTATGAATTCAAACTAGCATAGATTCATCTTAAACTTAGATCTATCAAACATCCAGAGCGATCAAATTTCTTAAGGTGCAATTATTTTTATCATTTAATATGAAGGAATTAATACATGACATGGAATTCCCCTTTAAGATTATTGATTTATCCTTTGTCAATCTAATATCCAATGAGATGTGTAAGAAAGTCTTCACCAATGGTGAGATCACATGTCCCTTGACTTTTGACTTGGACAAATCTCACTCAATGTAAACAAATCCTAAATTATTCCAATTCTATAGTTTATATTATATATAAAGTTTGAAATGGCTAAATTATTTTAATTCTATAGTTTACTTTTCATGAATGTGATTTTTGTAAAAGGAGCATTATGAATAGTTCTATATTATTATGTACTATTGTTTTTTCAACAACAATTATACATCTAAGTTATAGACAAATTTTATATTAGAGCTATAACATAACATTTTAACAAAATGATAACTACAACACTTATATAGACAAACTTTATATTAAAGTTATAACATGACATTTTAACAAAATGATAATTACTTTTGTGATTTTTTTCAACAACAATTATACATCCAAGTGATAGACAAACTTTATATTAGAACTATTACATGACATTTTAACAAAGTGATAACTACTTTTGTTTCTTTGGTAAATGTTTGTAAAATGAATAGTCAAATTTGAACAGTAAACCAAGATACAATACATTAAAAAAATGTTTAAGCTATTTTAATTCTATAGCTTATATTATAGTTTCCTTTTTCATGGAGGTGAGTTTTGTGTAAGTTTTATAGTATCTATTGTGTATGAAAAAATGTTTAAATTATTTTAATTCTATGGTTTGTATTATAATTTTCTTTTCATGGAAGTGAGTTTTGTAAAATAACCAAATATAACATCTATTGTAGAAAATTAGATTAAAATGATAATAAATAATGATGATAGGGAATATTATTATAACATTTTTTCAACTAACATTATATATTATATTTATAAAATATATTTTTATAATTAAATTAAAATGATAATAAATAATGATGATAGGGAATATTATTATAACATTTTTTCAATTAACATTATATACTATATTTATAAAATATATTTTTATATATTGTATTTATAATTTTGTAGTTAATGTTATATTTAATAATATTGACTATAATTTATTTTTTTTAGAAATCAAAGAAAAATTATATTAAAAGAGTTGCGAATAATCGCAGGAGAAGCACAAAAACGGTGTTGCAGGAAATGTAAATACAAAATTCAACCCCCTATAAGCTCCTAGTAGGAAGTGGTGAGCGAGGGCAGTACTTTCTACTATGCTAAAGTCGACCCGAGCTTCTACAGTGAAGATCATACAGTAAGAGCATAGTAAAAAAACTATGAAACAAAGCATACACTTAAAGATTGTGTTGGTCTGGTGTTGGGGGTTCTTCTTCTGTTGAAGGCCACAAATTTAGATCTAGTCGCGGTCGAGGTCATGGAGAGGAAGCTTCATCAGAGATGGATTTAGTAAAATATGGGGAGGACGAAAGTGAAACAGGTCCAACCACAAACTGAAGAGCATCTATCTGCTGCCTTAGCGCCTCACATTCATCCTTGGTCCGTTGTTGCTCTCCCCGATGCTGATTGGTGATTTCTGTTATGGATAAGACTTGAGCTAAAAGGGCTCTGAGCTGAATTTGCAGGTTTTGCACCGTGTTAACCAACTCCTCATGCTCTTCCATTGATATGGTGCGCTAGTTGCCTGGGCTCCTTCTCATTTTGTTGGTTTTACTTTCGCTGTTTGTCTGTATTATGCGAGAGCCTGTATCTATGTTCGAAGGAGGAATAGAGTCCGCTCTGTTATGTGGAGTATGGAATAGGCCTAAGAAATGTGCCATACGTCCGCTGATATGCTCCATCACCTTCGCTAGATTCAAAGAATAATTCTGATTTCTTGTTTTTGGATGAACACACGAGCTGTAGCCATACCCTCTGTTGATCCTAGTACTGCTCGCATTACCAAAATTCAATGCATAGTATGCCCATGGAGTCATGCTGAGCGAGTTCCTCCCACTCTAGGTCTTGTTTCCACGATTTGGAACAACCAAAAGAATGTCGAAGTGACCTCCCATGCCGGGGGAGATGGATAAATTGTGCAGAGTGACATGCGTTGAGGTGAGGGAGGGAGCGTCAAGGTGGAAAGAGGTGAGGTGAAGCATCTTGTAGGCTCAGATGCATGTGCCGAGTGACGGGATCAGGGGAGAGGTGTTATGACGAGAAGAATTCACGACCCGGGTCCAATTCAAAGTCCATGTGTCATGCTGAGAGGATAGGTGAGTTGACTGCCAAGTGTCAAGTGCTTGTCGGGTGAGTGACTGGATCATGGGATGGGTGTGCATTGCGTGAGTCCATTGACTACTAACAAATCTGGCTCCAGAGCGATAGCCAAGTTTGATTGGGTATCGACCATTTGGTTGTTGCGTCTAAGGACATGAAAGAGGGAAATATTGGAGAAATGTTTGATAATTTCCGAGATTCTTTGGAGTATGGCATTTAAGTGAATATTTGGGGGGTGGGAGCCTTTGCGTGGATGATTTATAATTATCTTAGAGTCGCTTATAACCAAAAGGGAGAGGATGCTCATATTTTTAGCGAGGAGAAGGCCTTGATAGAGAGAATAAGCTTCAACTTGATTATTGGATGCAATTCCAAGACTCCAATGTAAGGAGAGTGTTTGATTTCCTCGTGGGAAAATGATGACCCCTCTTGCTCCTGCCACCCTGACTATTGACTATAAAATTATAAATAGACTATATAATATATAGTTTACAAATATATTATATAATGTTAGTTATATATATGTTTAAAAAAGATTAGATATAAAATTATAAATATACTAGATAATATATATTTTACAAATATATTATATAATGTTAGTTATATAAATGTTTAAAAAGATTAGATAACATTATTATTTATTTTTCGAGGGATTATTTTTTTGAGAATGTTGATCTATTATTTGTAACATCCAATGAAAGATGTGCAAAGACGTCTTCATCAATGATGAGAGAACATGTGCCTAATTTCAACATTGGTAATTTGTGGATTCCTCCTAATTATTGTGTTCGTGTGACTTTTATTTGCATTTATTTATTGCATTCCACAATCTCTTTGTTTTAAGTTCTATATCTAGGTTAATGATGAAACACATGGAAATTGAATCATGAAGATATTCAAATTGCAATTTAAAAGCATTATATTATGCATCCATTTAATATTTTAAAAGAGCCAAAATATTTTTATAAACAAAATTTCTATTAAAATTAAACACAAATTTCTACCACATTCTTTATGCACCTCAAATTCAATGCTTGAAATATTCAATGTTTGAAACTGTAAGTCCCATAAAGCATAAAGTGTGCGTCCACCATCCACAATTTGAGGAGGTTCATTGTCAAAGCAACTTCACACATACATGTTTTGATATTAATAGGTTTTTTCTATAAAAGAAATCTCTAGACAAAAATTTCAAGCAAAAACTTGACTTCCTCGATTGGATTATTTAATTCACTTTTCTACCACATTCTTTATGCACCTCAAATTCAATGCTTGAAATATTCAATGTTTGAAACCGTAAGTCCCGTAAAGCATAAACTCTGAGTCCACCATCCACAATTTGAGGAGGTTCAATGTCATAGCAACTTCACACATACATGTTTTGATATTAATAGGTTTTTTCTATAAAAGAAATCTCTAGACAAAAATTTCAAGCAAAAAATTGACTTCCTCGATTAGATTATTTAATTCACTTTTCTACCACATTCTTTATGCACCTCAAATTCAATGCTTGAAATATTCAATGTTTGAAACCGTAAGTCCCGTAAAGCATAAACTCTGAGTCCACCATCCACAATTTGAGGAGGTTCAATGTCATAGCAACTTCACACATACATGTTTTGATATTAATAGGTTTTTTCTATAAAAGAAATCTCTAGACAAAAATTTCAAGCAAAAAATTGACTTCCTCGATTAGACTATTTAATTCACTTTTCTACCACATTCTTTATGCACCTCAAATTCAATGCTTGAAATATTCAATGTTTGAAACCGTAAGTCCCGTAAAGCATAAACTCCACGTCCACCATCCACAATTTGAGGAGGTTCATTGTCAAAGCAACTTCACACATACATGTTTTGATATTAATAGATTTTTTCTATAAAAGAAATCTCTAGACAAAAAATTCAAGCAAAAAATTGACTTCCTCGATTGGATTATTTAATTCACTTTTCTACCACATTCTTTATGCACCTCAAATTCAATATTTGAAACTATAAGTCCCGTAAAGCATAAACTTAGTCCACCATCCACAATTTAAGGAAGTTAATTGTCAAAGCAACTTCACACGTACATGTTTTTGATATTAATAGGTTTTTTCTATAAAATAAAATCTCTATACAAAAATTTCAGGCAAAAAATTGACTTCCTCGATTGAATTATTTAATTCACTTATTAAATGGATGTACAATCATAAAGTGATTAATCATAAATAAATATTATTTAATTCACTTATTAGATTGATGTACATTCATAAAGTGATTAATCATAAATAAATATTGACCTACACAATATTGTATTCATTATTTCTTAATTTCTTATATATAAATCAAACTCTATATATAAGACACATGCTATCATAAATACACTCCAGCTCCATGTGTAATGCTCACCAAAGTACAGTATAATGTATATCGATTAAAGTGATTCGAAAACAAGAAAGTATACACACATTCAAGAACATGTATAGTGTTCTCGAAAGTCTAAAAAGAGGCACAATATTTTAAAATAAAAAGAATAAGAAATAAAAGTAATCTACGCATTCCTTTCATTATCGTGTTCCTGCTGCTTTAATTTATCGTATCCCACGACCTCTCTATTTTAACCTCTATATCTAGGGTTAATGATAAAAAAAACTGTGGAAACTAAATCACGAGGATGTTTGGATTGAAACTTGCAAGTTGTGTGTTATGCATCCATTTAAAAATGTAATGTATTTTGGACTTGAAAAGAAGATATCAAACATTTTTTTTTATTGCACACAACTAATGAATTTTACTATACAAGTTTCCAACACACAGTATCGTAAGGGTCACCACCATGAGAGAGACACATACATTCTTTGCATGGGACACATTGAATTATTTTGGAAGTGAAGGGATTCTAGTTTGGTCTCTTGTGTTGAAATGAGTGAATGAAGGTGTTTTATTAATTAGCTATCAACATGGTAAGCTCCAACAAACTTAGAAATCCATTCCTCTATTAGCAATGGAGTATATAAACTACTACAACATATAAACTATTACAGAAATTGTGTTCACTATGGTTGGTAAACATATTATTTATACACTTTAACAAGTGAATTTGTTTACTGAAATGAAACAACAGGGAGAGGTTGCACAATAATTTGTGGGCATATGTGAATGGGACATCTGCACAACACTAGGGAGAGGTCTGCATAGGAGTGGTGTGTCTGCCTAAGTGGTGGTGTTCTTCTTTGTGGACTCCTTTCTACCTCCATTGGGTTGGTTTCCTCTTGCAACTCCATGCATGTTTCAATGACGGTTACTTCCCACTTTACTATTTGTCAAGTCAATGTCATATCAACTCAGTGGAGGGCGTGCAGAGGAAAACATGGCTATAGGAAGCGGAGGCACCATTTTGACAAGTCGATTTGATAAGTTTAATAGTTCAGTTAAGTAAATGTGAAACGATAAACCGAGCTATGAATAATAAACACATGCATCCATACATAAATGCAAGGGAGTTAATGTTGAAAATGACATCCGATGTAAAGAAGACTACCAGAATGCAAGGGAGTTAATGTTGAAAATGGCATTCATTAACTGCTATAAAGGAGATGACCAAAATATGCTAGCATGCATGATTCATGTCCACAAGATCGATATATATGATTAAAAGACAAATTATTCTGATATTTTTCAACAAGAGGATAACTATTGACATAATAAAGGGTGAAGAAGTAGCTTAGATGGTAAAGATAGTTCTAAACTTAGAAAAAATCAATAGTTGACTAACGATCCTTTGGTATATGTATTTCTGCAATCACCACCACCCTTTGGTATATATATCAAGAGATATTCTCCTAATGTGTACCAATATCTCTATATATATACTCAAAATAATAGTGATAGTGGAAGGAGTGGAATCTAAGTATCCGCTTGCAATTCAAGTTTAGATATATCCCTAATATATAAACAAACAATAGAACATAAAGTGGAGGTGATTGCGAAAAGGGCATTACAGTTTCGTGAGGAATGCAAACACCACAGAAAGGCCATGAAATGTTGTTTTAAGATGGATTGTTTTCACTAATTAGATTAATCACATAGACGTTTATTATCTAAATAGTCTAATCTTGCATTAGACTGATTTAGTTCATATTAGTTTTAGACTAATTTTATTGACATTTTCATATCATCATAATGATGACATGATTAATTTCGACTAATTAAATTTATTTTGTTAATTATTATATTATACTTCTATTTAATTTGTTAATGGGTCTAATGGTTAAAAATATGTGTTTCCTCCTAAGAGATCACAAGTTCAAATCCAGAAAAGGTAAGGTATGTATACCTTAGTAGACTTTACTAGTCAAATCGCTTGGTGGAGGGGATCCCTTGTCCCACAAGGGAGTCTCATATACATATACATTAGAAATTATTGTTCTCCTTTCTCAAAAAGCTGAGGGCTTTCTTCGTATGGGGTATTGTTCAGAGGTAGGTCCCATGGAAAAAAAACTATCTCCAAGAGACAAAACCCACAATTGATACTCTACCATTGAAGGCACTCTGAACCCACATAATACAATAGTGCATGAGTTCTTACCAGGAAGGCCCAAAGGATCGACAAAATCAACGAGTACAAAACTCACCAAGACTTCAACGAAGCTGAGGGATTGGATACTGTTAGCGCTAGAAGTTGCTCCTGGATTGCTTGCAGAAGCAGAACACAATGCCCATCAGTTTTATGTCACAGTTTGATAAATGGGATGATCAGATGGGTAAAGACTCAGGGAGGTATCGCTCAAATTCAGGGACTGGGTCTGGTACGCATGGAACAATTGAGGTCTTGATCTAACTTCAGTCAGGGGCTGATTTAAAGATGAGCAGGTGGAAGACTTAGGAGAAGAATGAACAAACTACCTCAGGCAACAGGCCTTTCGGCGGTCTGTAGGGAGAAAAACTCTGAATGCAAGATCCTCCTAGTTCAGGGCTTCGGGAAACTGAGGGGAAAACTTGACTGGATCTTCCAATTCCAAGTCGCTCAACGAGGAGAAGTATACAAAGGTCGATTAGAACAGAATGACTATCATAGTGATCCAACCTACATCATCCTATGACAATCACACTCGACTGGATCCTCCAATTCCGAGATGCTCTAATATAATATAAACAAAGACATGAAAGGAAACTGACATTCACCAGGCAAGAAGTCTCAAAAGTCCAGAAATAACCAGAACACAATGCTTCATTAGAGTTTTTACAATCGGGAGCCTTGCTCAACCATCCATAGATACAAAAATGGCGAAAATGCCTACATATACTCAAAACAACAACAACAACAAAATTGAGACGTTGCATTAAAAAAAAACTTCGCGTTTGCATGGCTTCTGACAATCTGCACCTGCAGTCTCTGAATGATCGTGCACCTACGACAGACGTAATTGAAATCCTGACAGTTTCATGGGCGAATCGACATGCCTTTAATTCGTCGCCGAACTTTCCCATTATGGTGGAGGCGATGTCAAACCACCACCAACTACCTCAATAACTGCTTTATGGGGATTGAGGACGATCCGACCAACTTGGCACTTTAGGGACGTGGAAGGTCTCTTGCACTGCCACCTAGATTAGCTGAACGACTTGATGGAACAGACTTGGAGGTTGCCATAAAGGCTAGGGGGGGGCATGATGGGAGTAGTGGCGCTAAGACCACAAGGGTGAGACGAGAGGTGATGATATGTGACAAGGAGAAACACATGGCGGAAGACGACAAGCGGACGGGGCAGGAGACGGGACATAATGGGAACCTTATTCATAGGAGGCTGACGTGGAAGGGAATGGGACACGTGGTGGGTAATGAGTGGACGCTGAGGTGCAGGATGGGCCATATGGACGGGAAGAGGAGAGGCTAAAGGGAATGGACCTTGCCACATGGTAAGGTGGAGAACAAGTGGCAAGGGGAGAGTGGTGCAAAAGGCGGCATGATCGGAAAGGGGCCCACGAGATTAAACGCAGAAGGAGAGCTAATCCGGATTATTTTCGGCACGAAATGAGAGCGGAGATATAATAAAGAAATGCACAGAGATATTGCGTATATCAAGTAATATAACAGAAATATATCAGAGATGCAACCATAAACACAGAGATACAGTAATACACAATTTCTATTAATGAAAGAAATGTACAGAGACTGTAAAAATAGAGAGTGAAAGACTCGCTAGAATGGTGGCAGCTTATCTCTGAGAAGAGATGTGACGGCTACTCG
>SNQJ01S0240718.1:0-10288 GCA_010110895.2 Picea sitchensis
GATCTCAAATCCCTTAAATGACTCCTAATATGGGAGGTATCCCTACTTTTAACCCTGGTTCCAATGCTCCTACTTCTGGGTGGAACAGTCAACCTGGCGGACAAGCTTCGGCTCAAGTTTCATCCTACAATCCTACCTCCTCAGTGCATATTCTGACCAATAATTTTGGCATGACGAATCCACCCCTATCCTTCGGATTCCAACCCAAAGGAGGTCAGTTTCACACTTTGGGAAACCCCCAACATGGATCTAATATGGCTAGGGGAAATTTCTATAACCCTCAACAAAACATTCTAGCTGGAATGATGCCCAACCAACCTTATATGAACCATCCTGGAGGAGGGCCTTATAATTATGGATAGGGCCATGGTGTTTACTAGAACCTTGGATGGCCTGTAAATCTGCAATTGCAATCTTTCCCGGGAGGTTGGGGCCAGATGTCGCAACCCCGTCTCCCTTTTCTGGCCACGCTTAATTTACCATATTTGTCTAAGTTAATGAATGACCCTGTGAGTCATGATCCTACATGACCCCTGTCCCCACAAAACTTCATTTGGACATCCCGAAGTTCGAGGGTAAGAATGGAGAGGACCCTGGTGATCATGTCACCACCTTTCACCTTTGGTGCTCATCAAACTCCCTTAATGATGATTCTATTTGTTTGAGATTATTTCAATGCACGCTCATCAGAGTTGCTGCAAAATGGTATATTGAGCTACCCAAGGGGGAATATGGGATGTTTAGTTAGTTGTTAATGGTCTTTCTGAACCACTTCTAGTTGCCCATTCATTATGATGTTGACTTAGAACTGTTGTCTACTTTACGCCATAATACCACCACTCATATATCGGACCATATCCAGGAGTGGCGTAGATGGAAGAGGTTGATTAAGACCCCTATTCCCCCAGAATTTCTTTTAGAATGGTTTATTAAGTCTTTGCACCATCCTATCTCGAATGACGTTGCTACTTCTGGGGTTACCACTGAAGAAGAGGAAATCTTTAGGGCCCAACAATTAGATTTGATATATGCTCAGTCTGGGATGTTATACCACCTTCTTCCTGATAAACTGTAGTATACTTAGGACCTTAGGAAAAAGATCAGACCTCATTTTGATGGCATTGTAGGTTCTTCCAATGTAAAGTCCGCAGACTTAGTGACAAACCAGTTGAAAGAGTTGTCTTTAAGCCAGTCTGCAGGAGGGCCTACTTCGTCTATTTCTTCCAACCCCACTAAGTCGGTGGATGTACACTCCATGCAATCGTCAACCAACCTGAATGGTAACCAACAACCAGGAGGGAATAAGAAGAAAGGATGTAATAATCGTAAGGGTGGGAAAAATGGTAATAAATCCAAGGACAATAATAATAATGAGAATATGGGTAGTAATGATGGAGAGGGAAAACGAGAAAGATGTAAGGTGAAGTTTCCATGTAATCTTTGAATAGATGATCGCCTTACACATTTATGCCCAAAACTTGCAGAAGCTGCAAGGCTATTAGCTCAATCGCCTACTGTGCTGACAAATCCATTCCCACATAATCAACACTTATCCTCGAGCTCCTAAAATGCCAGAAATGTGGCTGGTGGAGGCTAAAACCAGCAGTCGCAAGATGGCGATCATTTATGTATCAACATGGTTGATGCGAAAATCGATGTAGCCACTCGATCTCGAGGCTATAGTATTAAACAAACTATTCCTGGTCTAGAATCTCCTCCTCCTCCTCCAGAGACGAATTTACATATTGAGAAACTAGAGCCACCACCTCGTATTGCGAAAGGAGCACTTAAGCGCTCTACCCATAATCCAAATGCTAGAGTCACCTAGAACTAATTTATTGTTGAGGACCTCGATCAAACCGTTTGTGTGATGTCGGCTTTGGAGGTACTCCAGACGTGTCCTTCACAGAGGAATGCCTTAATCTCTAATTTAGGAGCTCTAGGACCCAATGGCTCAAAGGTTATCAAGTTTGACGTCATGGATGTTAAGCCTCTTTTTCTTTACCATGTGGCTTTCCAAATGCACGTGGAGTACTCAAAGTATACCATCAAATGTGCGATTGTTGATGAAGGCGCTGCTACATGTGTGATGTCCCTGGTCTGTTGGAAAGCTCTTGATTCTATGAATATTTCCAAGTCATCGAACATGTTGACTACTTTTGATGATGATTCCTTCCTCCCTCACGCTATTCTCCCCACCTTTCTAGTCCAGTTAGGTGGGAAGACAGTAGAGGTGGAAGTAGAGGTAGTTGATGTGCCTCTTGATTATAACTTGTTACTAGGTCACAATTTGACTTATGCTATGATCGTAGTTGTGTCATCCATCTTCTGGACTCTTTGTTTTCCTCATGAAGAGAAGATTGTGACAATCGATCAGTTATCCTTTGCGTTCTTTAGTCCTAATGCATCTCTTGGACCGACGATCCCTGTGATCAACAATTCTCAGCTGATAACTAATAATATTGATGTCGGAATGTATTCTTCCCTTATGGGTACTTTCAACTTCTCGGGACCAAGCCATCACATTTATGCCATGTCCAGTAGGCCCGTCTCAAAAGGGAGGTCCATTCCTTTCCGCACTTCTTATTTTAGTGACTCGTGGACCCAACCTTCCCCAACTTTGTCTTATGAAGGTTAGTTATATGCTACGATGGCCATGCCACTATCGATAGAAGAGATTGTGTATCAATTTGTTCTCGACTCTTCCGCTGATGCCGATCGTGTTTCCTCGCTGACGGACGAGGAGGATCCCGTGTCTAGGCCCATGTGGGCCACTTTGTTGTCCTATTCACATCATTACCTCGATGGGACTTTTCCTTCAGATGAAGCCATCATCAAAGCCATGAATGGTTTTGAAAAACCTTGGGATGATATGCATCACCACTCTTATTTTCTCCCAGATCCTGAAAGAATCGAACAAGAAGAATTTCTATCTACCTTGAGTGAGATAGTCGGTCACGCTGTAGTTCCGCCTGATACACACGAAATTTATGTCAAAGGAAATATGGCAAGCATTTATCCTATCATCACGATCGAAATCTCTTGTACCCCTAGTAAGGTTGAAAACATAAATATCGATGCGGATTGTTCGCTAGAAGAAATCCTGATCTTGAATTTCAATTTTCACGATCTTAAGCACATAGTCGAAGCTTACCTTGACGATATTGCTACTCACTCTCACAAGAGAGCGGACCATGTTACTCACCTTCAGCTTTTTTTTGAAAGATGTCGTTACTATAGAATCCGGTTGAACCCTCACAAGTGCATCTTTTGCATTAGGTCTGGTCATTAGGTTTTCTAGTTTTTGAGATTGGGATCATGGTATATCCTCTAAAGGTTGAGGCAATACTTTCGTTGCCTCCCCGGTGCACGATTAGACAACTTTAGGGTTTACGGGGGAAAGATAACTTTCTTCATCAGTTTATAGTGAACTATGCCACTATCACTAAAGGTTTCATGTGTCTTTTGAAGAAGGACACCCCTTTTATCTGGGATGAGAAATTCTAGGAGTCCTTTAATGCTTTGAAGAAAGATTTGGTGTCGGTGCCTCTGCTAAAGCCTCCTGACTACAGTAGAGATTACTTTCTTTATATCGCCGCATCTGAGGATATGATTGGTATGGTTCTAGTTCAGGAAGATGATGAGCTCCATGAGCACATCATCTACTATCTTAGTCGAACTTTACTCAGTCCTGAACTCAATTACACTCACGTTGAAAAGCTAGCTTTGGTTGTTGTTCACATAGTCCAACGTTTGTGTCATTATATATTACTTTTCAAGACTACGGTGGTTTTTTATGTCATTCCATTTCAATAAATCCTTACTCGACGTATCCTAGGGGAAAAATATAATAAATTAATTGTCATTTTACGGGAGTTTGATCTCGATTTCGCTTCCGCGAAATCCAAGAAAAACCCTAGTCTTTGCGTAGTTAATATCTGATTTTCCATGATTAGATGAGGATTTTATCCATGTTGATTCATTTGCTAACGAACACATTCTTCTTGTCTCGTCGTCTAACCTCTGGTATGGAGACATTGTTCTCTATCTTCAGACCTTGAATTTCACTTAGCATCTCTCATGAGATGACCGACGAAGTATAAGATACCAAGCTAAGAAATATACTATCATCGGTGACACTTTTTATTGCCAAGGAATAAATGATATCTTGTGTCATTATTTAAATCATGGAGAAGGTGAGTCTGTTCTGAACGATTTCCACAATGGGGCTTGTGGAAGTCATCTATCTGGGCTTGCGACATCCCAGAAGAACTTGCGAGCCGGTTATTTTTGGCCCACTATCTTCAAATATTGTATTTAAGTGGTTAAGAAGTGTCACCCATGCCAGGTGTTCACTCGGAAAATGCACTTGCAGCCATCCCCTCTTCATCCAGTCATTACCCTCGCTCCCTTCACCAAGTGGGGGGTGAAATTCATCGATTACAACCCAACTTCGGCTGGGGGGCATCGGCACATTATCGTGGCCTTAGAATACTTTAATAAGTGGGTTGAGGCTATTCCTATAGTTAAATCCAATGGGAAGACTGCAACCTTCTTCGTATTCAATCAGATTATCGCCTGGTTCGGTATCCCGAGTGATATTGTCACTGACCATGGTAGTCACTTTCAGAATGAGATGATGGAATAACTAGAAGCTATGCTAGGGTTTAGACATGGTCATCCTTCTCCTTATTATCCCCAAGAAAATGGACAAGTAGAGGTTGTCAACAAGTCTCTCAAGGCCATTTTGCAAAAAACTGTCAGTTAGAGTAACTCTGATTGGCACATCATGTTATATGCTACATTATGGGCATACTGAACCTCGGTCAACACTGCCACCAAATTTTCCCCTTTCCATTTAGTACACAGTATGGAGTTGATTTTACCTATTGAATGTGAAATCCATTCGTTTAAGTTTGTAGTCGCATTCCTACCTGACACTTCTGATCTCGAGCAATGCCTTGTACACCTAGAGAGTCTCGATGAGCAGCATCGAGAAGCATCTACGACTATCGAGGAGAAAAAACTACGTGTCAAGGTCCAGTACGATAATTCTGTCTATCCTCGGTTGTACGTCGATGGTGACTTGGTCCTCTTGTATGATCATGACAAAGAACCGTTGGGGGTAGGCAATTTTAAACCCATGTGGCACAGTCCTTACATTGTGTGACGTGTTCTAGAAAATGGAGCCTATGAATTAGAAGATTATGAAGCGAATAAGTTGGTATAGACCAGAAATGGGCTCTACTTGAAAAGATACTATGCTTAAGCCCCAGGCTTGGACGGAACTCTCTGTATACTAATGCAATTTAGTGTATATATCTCTTTTCTTTCTTGTCTTCGGGTTACTTATCAAGTTTTCACTTCGTTGACATATGTCAATGGAGTCATCAGTCTACTTAGGATTCACAGATAGGTCTATTCGTCATACACAAAACTTGGCTTTCGTCGCTTTGGTGGTTTACTCACCTGAGGGTCTACTGGTGTCTTCAGGAGGCATATGCCTAGGGCCTTCCATGAATAATGTGGCTGAATATAGCGTCATTATAGAACTTTTTCCCGATGCTATCTCACATGGAATTCATTCATTACAAGTTTTCCTGGACTCCCAGTTAGTGGCATGTCAGTTGAACGGTCGTTACCATGTGCGTGATCCTACTTTACTCTGACGATTCCTACGGGTACATCTTTTAGAACAACAATTTGATTTTATTACATATTATCATATTCCTAGGAGTTCTAATCATGTATCCATTGCTTATGCTAAGTTTTTTTTTGATTGGCATTTGTCACATAATTAAAATCAAAGAAAACCATCTAATCAATGTACACATTGTAAAATATAAGTAAAGTTGAAGATCACTTTCTTTATATATTTCAAAAAAATATGGTGTTTATAGTACAAAAATAGGGATAACACCCTCAATACACATATACGGCAGGTATTACAATATCCCACAACATCTACACCCGTGGCGCCAGATGTGTGTCATGGTAGCAAACCATGGCATTTGTGAGACGCTGAAAGAGTTGTACCCATGCCCTGGGTACACCAACCACCTGTCACTGCATGGCTTCAGGCATATCCTCTACCTGAACCATGGGTATCATGTGATTCAAACGCGACAAGTTTCCCTCCACATTTTGTAGGACCCTCTCGGCTTCTCCTCCCACCGCCTCATCTCCTCGGTTCCTTCATTGATGTCGAGGGAAACCCTCTGGCTGTCATGGACCCATGTCTGCGGCACACAAATGTCTAGTCAATACTTAAGCACCATCCAAAAATATTTTTGTCCTAATTATACAAAAATACAAAAAAAAATGAAATATGTAAAAACATTTTGACATACCTATATCATCGTAGGCGGCCCCTGGTGGGAGTGGCATGTCTGTATCTCCTTTGAAGTCGATCCCCTCATTGGGATAGTCATTGAGAGTGATGACCTGTCGCCGCCACCAGTGGAAGAAGTCATTATTGTAGGGTGTTGGAACCCTACCTCCCCCCTGCC
The DNA here is from genome assembly GCA_010110895.2 of Picea sitchensis. Classification (NCBI taxonomy): domain Eukaryota; kingdom Viridiplantae; phylum Streptophyta; class Pinopsida; order Pinales; family Pinaceae; genus Picea; species Picea sitchensis. The sequence goes on from SNQJ01S0240718.1 coordinate 6,510, forward strand.
GCCTCATTACCTCGGTCCACCATGCCATGGCTAGATTGGGAGGTCCTCTCGAAAGAATATCAACTCTAGGTCCCAAACCTAGAACCCACTTGAAAATGAAACTTCATAGGATGGAGGAAAAACCAAAGTTTCTTTTATCCCCCTATTTGCACTCCATCAACTGGCTCTTCATATTTGCGAGTAGTGAGGTACACCAATCATACACTGTGGGTCTCGCACACTACATTGCATAGAACATGAACGGCCTCAATGCCTGGTGCAACGAGGCTGTAGAATAATTTATCCCCATGAATCCTTCATAATTCTGTCCCTCAATGGAGATTACAGAATATCCACTTATACCTTAACTTTTGTTATAAATCTATTTTCTCTTATTATGAATGCAAATAATACTAAAATACTAAATGCCTCCTATTTCTTATCAATGCAAGGACTGATTCTCTTATAAAAACCACATTTCACTAACCTTACAATCAATGTAAATTGAAGTCTAAATTGTTCTTTCTATGATCTTGTTCAATACTAGGACAATGATCTTCAGACTGAGGTGGTTTATTGGCGGATAGGGACTTGACTCCCTACCTTAGGAGTCCCTGCTACACAGTGGGCATCGATATATTCCTCTATCTTCATCCCGCTACTTGCTCCCCGTGATTTGAGGTTCACAACCTCCCCCCGACGTGATAGACCAGTCAGAAAGTAAATGTCATCTACATCAATTCTCAATGGTTTCCCATTGAGATTGAAGCTCTCACTCTTAGGGTCCCAGTAACCCACTAGAATCTCCAACAACCTCACTTGGGATCTCAATCCTTTGAGCACCCAAAACTTATACAAGCCACATCACTTTAAGGCCATTTGGGCCCCTAGATCTCGGTCTACAATGGCATCAACCTCCTCATGTTCTCTCTCTCGCCATTCAAGAACCATCCTGTCAAAGACAAATATAATTTTGTGTTAGAACCCTTAGAATTGATCATTTACGTGCCTATACACGGTCTCTTTTACACACAATTGTGTGTAGGGCTTAATATACGCACCTTGTAGTTCCCACAGGAGCGTATACCTCATCATATACACGACCTGATCAAGGCCAACCCACGAACACCAAAATCTACACTGTGTGCCTTCAATAACTAAAAATTTAAGACCTAATTCAAAATTTTAATGCACTGAATTTGAAGAGGAAGAGAACAAGAATTACCTAATCCAGAAGGCTCATGATTCCATTGCCTGATGCTCCTGCAATAATAGTTTGAATCTTGGAGGAATTTTGGTCCAATTTGCACTAGTTGGGTAAAAAATCAAAATGGTATAGTAATTTTTTATTTTGTTACTATTTATAAATTATTTTTACCCACTTTCTATAGTTTTAAGCCATTTTTTCACCTAATGGACTAATACAAAGGTGGATCAAGTTGGTTTTTGCAGTTTTAACCTGGGATTCTTGTAGATTTCAGTGTTATGTCAACCATTTGTGACCTCGGGTAGGTATGTTCATTACCCAACATATAGATAGGTATCCATTATGTTATGCATTTCCACATTATCCTATAACTGTCTCTCTTTATGCCCTAGGTATGAACCCATTTGTTGCGACACAAAACCTTACAACTGCTACAAAGTAGTGTCGTTATCAACTAGTAGAGACTTACCAAACATGGGTGCCCTAGTTAGATCCCCTACTGCATTTGGTGCCCATGCAGAGATTTTTTTCATAGCACTAGGAGTCCCTCACAACTCATACTTGACTTTATGCTGAGCCTCATTTTTCATTCATAAACATGCGACCTTATACCCTGGGGACTCCCAAACGAGTCTTAGTTAATCTCTTTTCTGACTCATCTAAAAAGAAAAAATATTGTCAAGTGATTTGTCCCTTTCACACTCGTTAAATTGGATTTGAAAGGTCGTGAGTCTTAGTTAATCTCTTTTCCGACTCGTTACCAAAAATTCAAAAGATCACCGAGTGAACTTTTCTTTTTCACACTCGTAAATTGGTTTTGAAAAGATGTCTATTTGGCACAAGTTTATCCCTTTTCACACCAAGTAGACTAAAATATATAAAAAAGGACATTTTTTGGTGTTAAGTTGTGATTGCATCTCATGCCCTTGCTTGTAGTATTGATCCTATAGCCGTTTCTCTCTTTGTGTTATAAACTGTTTACCTCAACAGTTTTGCATCCTCAACCAAGCAGAGCCTTTTTTATATCCTTTGCAATTTGACACCCTAAACCTAGGAGGGAACATTCCATTGAGTGTCCATCTCTCGCATGCACTTCCTTGCATTGAGCATAGGTATGTTCCATTTCTAGAACTAGTTTTTCTTACTTGCGACGCCTGTTTCCTCCTCTATATCACAACATTCATTTGTTATGAAAAAACAAAAAATAACGAGCGGGAAGGGAGTATTATCTTATATCAGCAGCAGTCGTGTCACCTTTGAACAGAGCACAAAACTATTTGAGTCCTTTCACCATCATAATTATGGGATTAGCATGGCCTTAGAAAGATGAGCTTGTTACAGAGTCTTCTCTACCGACTAGTTACTCTTCTAGTCCCTACAGAGAATTTCATCGATGCCTCCTGTATCTCATAGTTTCATCATTGGGTCTATGTTTTCGGAGTCCTCCATATGTCTCATGCTCTTGTTCAAAGGAAGTTTATCAATTTATGTCATCCACTCCTTAGAACTCTTGACTTTGCATGTCGGCTATACCCTCAATTTGTCTCAGAATCACATGATATTGTAGTCCTATCATGCACCCTGGCCCTACTTTCATCATTGGTAGGTAACCTTGAACCTAGCAGTCGACATTTCATCATTGGTCGTTGACTGGGTGGTTTCCCTTGTGTTCAATGGTAAGACATATATTCACACATTGGGATTCGTGCAGTGTCTTGGATGCCATTAGCCTTATTTGTGGTTTCCTCACCTTTGTCATCAATTTTCATCATTGGCTACTATTCAAAGGGTCTTTTTCGTGTACCTCTTGCACTTGGCACACGCGAAAGACGCACAAGTTCGTTGGTTCGTGAACATTTTCTTCATCTGATTTCCACCAAATCATGAAGCTCCTGCTTTGTACCTCGTGATGATTGATGAGAGATGCCTTAATGCTCTCCTTTCAGTGGGTCTCTTTCCATTGACATCAGCCCATTTATTATGGAAATGGGACCTAGAGTCTTATGAGTACCTTGAGGTTGTACTGTTCCTGACTTGGATAGTTTAGGAAACACTGGTAATGTGTGTGTAGGATCAAAGGTTTACAACATATTAATGATCATACAAATAATAAACACGACAAAGGACTGCAAAGTTTGTATTATGATATCTCTGTGGATTACAAAATGGATAAATGCAGCTGAATAAACTGACAATACTCGACTAGATCAACAGACAAAGGATATTAGCCAGAATACAAATAAGCAATTGCGGCTGAATAAAATAACAACACTCGGCTAGATCAAAAGACAAAAGGATCTTAGCTGAAATACAAATAAGTAACTAAAAGATAATACCTGGAATATGGGAGGATTGTGAAATCAATGAATAATGATGGAAGACCTGGATGATCTTCCCGGTGACTAGGGTGTGTCTTTCAACACCAAAAGCATCCAACTGGTGTCTTCCTCTTGCAATACACTAAACTATCTCTCCTGAGATGCACCTCTTCTCCTCAATGACAAGTCATAATCTGCATAATAATGAATTAGGTCGCTGACCCTTCCTTTATAGCTTTCCAAAACCCTAAATCATGCTGAAACCCTAATTCACT